>JAGPOY010001674.1:0-16590 GCA_018983105.1 Silene uniflora
ACAAGTGAAACCCTAGGTTCATTAATGTGCACATCCTCCTTGTGATGGGAGTCACAAGGAGCGATCAAAGGGCGTGGACCATCTCCCAAGTATGGACTCACTCAGCCGGAACCGTCTTTCAGCCGTAACATTCATACAATACAATCAATACAGTAATCTCATCATACTCATAATCATGTAATCAGCCTCAACAGTTAATCAATACAACATCGCCTCAGAATGTGAAATACTGAATAGGGAAACCCTACCTGATAGCAATTCCCGCAATCAATCACAACAAAGCAGTTAGAAGGCTCCTCTACGAAGTCACCACCTAGTACATACAATCAATCAATCAATCACAAAGTGCCCTAATATCATTTTCCCCAATTTGTAGAATTAGGGTATGAACAATCGAATAAGGAAACGTACAAATCGAGACATGAATACTTACGACGATGGGGAAGATGAGATGATGCGGATCCGAGATGAACTTGCGTAGAGATGATTAGAAGGGGATTAGGGTTTTGTGAAATGTTTTAAAACTGTAAACTAAGATATGAAAGTGACGTTCATCCTTTTATATAAATTAATCACCCTAATCACTCCAAACCGGATCCGTCTTCCCTGACAACTTGACTCGGCCGAATACAGAGGCACTCGGCCGAGTACACACTCGACAGAAACTTGTCAGAACCTACCACACTTCTTACTCGGCCGAGTAAGCTCCACTCGGCCGAGTCACCCTTTACAGAATACGGGGTATTACAAATATTACCCATATGAGAAGAGAAAACAAAAGCAAAGTGTCTATGAAGTTGCATTTTATTTTGTCTTATCTAACCATATGGGTAGGACACTTACTGGACAAATATAATGCCAATGAGTAGTGGCAATGCCCAAATAATGTAACACAAAAGTTTGACTGTTGCATGTATACTCTGACAGTCTGACGTGGGTTCATCATATTCGACAAAATGTGAGAGGCCGGTCACAAGGAAATTGACGTCCATCATGCATGCAATTACAATTGTTTCTTATGAGATTCTGTACCAAATTAAAGTGATCTTCTTCTAGTTTTGTAACGCTCCTACAAATTATTTGCCAAATGGCATTGCTTTTATCAGCTTAGCCTATGGTTAGTCACCTACCTACTGTCCACTTAGCTTTAATTTGGAAATTTGGATCATCTATTTATTTTTTTCCTACTAGTATCTGCCTTGATTTTGTACCATAAATACTCCTCCCCTTTCTAGTTAATTGATGTCCTTTGTTTTTGGCCTAAAGACCCAAAAAAGAGAATCGTGCTAATTACTAAATGATAAGTGGACCAAATTGTGTGTAAATGATTAAATTGCATATCAAATTCATTCTTAAAATTAAAAAAACAACAATTGACTGAGACACCAAAAATAGAGTAGGACAACAAATGATCAGAATAGAAAGAGTAGTATTTTTCACTCCCTCCAATCCACACCAAACTCCCCAGTTACTTTTGGGTGGTCTTCGAGGCGGCGCTTTGACCGTGTTTTTCGTCCTTTAAACATAGAAATTTTTCGCAAAAAATATAATTTTGTGAAAGATATTTTCATAACAAAACTAAATATGTAAATTTTATTTTTCAAAGATTTATATTATTGGGTGAATTAACGGTCAAACTTTTCGAAGTTTGACCTCCAAAAAGTAAATGGGGAGTTTGGTGTGGATTGGAGGGATTATTTATTTATTTTTCATTGTGAACAAAGACTAATGAGAATAAAAGAAACCATACATATATAAATATAATTGTTGGATGACAACTGACAAGTGAATTGAGATGAGGTGGATCAAATAATTCATGAAAATATTTCGAAATTAGAAAGGGAAATAAACGAGTGAGACACCCGAAAACGACCAATATTATTTACCGGGGAAGCCCACAGGTTTTTGTGTTTTACAAACTGTGGGAGAATAAACATACTCGGTTAATCTTGCTAAAATTAAGATCTCTCACAATCCTTTTATTATTATTACTTAAATCAGTTATAAATCATGTTCTTTCCAACTTAATTTCAGCTTCTCTCCGTTTTTCTTAGCTCTATTCCGTTTATTTCTTTTCAGTTTCAGTCAATTTTGTTCAGCTCATATCTTCCCAAAGTTCACTTTTAATTCATTTTAATTCACTTTAACTCGGTTTCATTCAATTTAGTTCTATTAAGCTGGAGTCCATTTAATTCATTTCAGCTCGTTTCAGCCGAAAAGAACCGTGCCTAAGTATCATTTTAATTTATGACAGGCTCAAATAAGAATTTATGACACAAAACCCAATAACACAATATATATAGTGACTCAAGCGGCATTAGTATGTACTTCCTTCAAACAAAAACTCAATAAGAAAAGAGATTTCTCATCTTCCACAAAAGAAAAAAATGGCCACCCTAATTGCCCCTGAGTATGCTGATCCCATTGTTGATGCTGAAGCACTTAGAAAGGCTTGCAAAGGTATATAATTATATACTCGTATCATCTTCCTTGTTACTTTCCCATGCTTATTCTACATTATTACCTTTTTAATTACTTCTATATTAAAGGCTTTAATTTTGCTTAAGAATTATTTTTTTGGATATTTTATATGGTACCCGGTGTTTTTTCGTTTTGTATGGGATACCCTCTTTTTGAGTTAAAAACCTTGACCGTCTATAATTCTTAGCCACAAACTCGAAAACGACAATTTTTTTTTTTTCAAATTAAAGATCTCGCAAATGGATCAATTTGAAAAAAAAAATTATTAATCTATGAACTCGTAGACATAAGATATAGCCCATCAAAGTTTATTTGGTTAAAAATGTTTGATCGATCGTAACTCTTGTAACAAGTTTCAAAAGTAGCAATATTTTTTTTTTCAAATTGAAGGTCTTGGCGATCAATTTGAAAAAAAGAATCGTCGCTTTCCGAACTCGTGACCACTAGTTATAGGCGTCAAAGATTTTTAACTCAAAAAGAGGAATACCCTATAGAAAACTAAAAAACACAAGATACCATGTAGAATATCCTTTAATTTTTATACTTGGTTCATTTATGTTCCTTTCAAAATTTATAATTATTTTGTTACCAAGTTTCCATCACTTGTAAATTTCAAGACGTTTACGTTAAAACGTGACAGCCAGAAGCTGATCATGAGTTACCCCTTTTATTGCCAATTAGTTTCGCTTAAAAATTAGAGTATTTATAAAACTGTAATAACAAATGGTACGTGAAAATTAAATAGGATGGGGAACAGATGAGAAGGGAATCATAGAAGTAATTGGTCACAGAAATGCAACACAAAGGAAGCTTATTAAGGAGACTTATGAACAACTCTTCAATGAAAATCTCATTAAACGCTTTGAGAAAGAGCTTTCTGGTGATTTCGAGGTTAGTTCTACCTACTCTCTTATACATTTATCATTACTTTCATTATTCCTTCGTTCCGCTCATTTATTTACATATGTCAATACTGATATATCTTACTCGATCATTTTTCTTATTACGACTATTAATTTTTAGTTTACAATCAATCAATCAATCAATACTATATATTAATTCCAGAAACCAAGGGAATTCGATGCAATTAAATAAATCTATACAAATTAATTATACTATATAGTTTTTAATCATAGCACTGTGCGATGGGCCTGAACAAGGGACTTCAATGCAAATATTATATAGTTTTGCCTTAAGTATAAATTTAGAAAACAACAGAATATGGAGATTTTCCTTAAAATAAACATGCCCCACTTATGGTATTAAATTATTAATTATATAAAGAAAATGTTAATTTTTTAACATACAAGAATATAATATTAGTATGTTATATTTTGGAAACTATTAAAATGTAAATAAATATGTTAGATTTCTCAAAAAAAATATAATTTTCCATAATTTTTTGGTTTGATTTAATGCATATATGTAATATATTTATATAAATATATAAGTCTCTTAAAATTGCACGTCTAAGTAGTAAAAAAAATTTCTTAGTAGTGAAAAAAATTGTATTAACATTGGATATAGTAATACGAGGGTAATCACTCAGTTGATTAGTCAAAGTACCAATATTAGCAACAAGCGGGGTAGTGAAAGTAATAGAAGTAACAACAAGAGTAGTGCAATTATCAATATCAATGCGGCTGTAGTAAAAGTAGCAATCATTACGGCGGGGTAGAGAAAGTAACAATATTAGTAACGAGCGGGGTAGTGAAAGTAATAGAAGAAACAACGAGCGGGCGGGGGTAGTGAAAGTAATATAAGTAACAACGGGAATAATAAAATTATTAATATTAATGCGGCGGTAGTGAAAGTAGCAATAATTAAGGTGGAGTAGTGAAAGTAACAATAGTAATAACGGATGCAATAAAAGTAAAAGAACTAACAACAAAAGAAAGTATATATGAACATCTAGCTATGAACCAATCGATTTAAGTAAAATATTAATAGCGGGAGTAATGATTTTGTCTCATAATTTATTTCATCGTAATTTTAATATGTCATAGAAAAATATATTAATGCTATATTTATGAATTATGCAACTTTAAAGTAGTTTTATTCAATTGAAAATAAATTTTAATGCTAAATAGAGGTAGCCCGGGCGAAGCCGGGCACCCATACTAGTACTATATATTAATTCCAGAAACCAAGGACTTCAATACAATTAAATAAATCTATACAAATTAATTATACTATATAGTTTTAATCATAACACTGTGCGATGGACCTGAACAAGGGACTTCAATGCAAATATTATACTCCCTCCTATTCACTCTTTTCTTCCCTTTTCATTTTCCCCTAAGAAATAAGAGAGTGGATTTGGACCACACAAAACACACCATTGAATTTGGACCACACAAATCAACCCAAAAAAGGAAATAGGGAAGAAAACCTGAATAACCGAAAAAGGAAATAGGGAAGAAAACACTGAATAGGAGGGAGTATAGTTTTGCCTTAAGTATAAATTTAGAAAATATCAGAATATGGAGATTTTCCTTGAAATAAACATGCCCACTTATGGTATTAAATTATTAATTATATAAAGATGTTAATTTTTTAACATACACGAATATAATATTAGTATGTTATATTTTGAAAACTATTAAAATGTAGATAAATAAGTTAGATTTCAAAAAAAAAATATAACTTTTCATAATTTTTTTGGTTTGATTTAATGCATATATGTAATATATTTATATAAATATATAAGTCTCTTAAAATTGGATGCCTAAATAGTAAAAAATAATTTTCTTAGTAGTGAAAAGAATTGTATTAACATTGGATATAGTAATACGAGAATAATCACTCAGTTGAATAGTCAAAGTACCAATATTAGCAACAAACGGGTGTAGTGAAAGTAATAGAAGTAACAACAAGAGTAGTGAAATTATCAATACTAATGCGGCTGTAGTAAAAGTAGTAATAATTACGGCGTGGTAGTGAAAGTAACAATATTTGCAACGAGCGGGGTAGTGAAAGTAATAGAAGTAACAACGAGCGGGCGGGGGTAGTGAAAGTAATATAAGTAACAACGAGGGTAGTAAAATTATCAATATTAATGCGCCGGTAGTGAAAGTAGCAATAATTACGGAGGGAGTAGCGAAAGTAACAATAGAAATAACGAATGTAATAAAAGTAATAGAACTAACAACAAAAAAGAAAGTATATATGAACATCTAGCTAACAAGTAACAACCAATCGATTTAAGTAAAATATTAATAGCGGGAGTAATGATTTTGTCTCATAATTTATTTCATCGTAGTTTTAATATAAGTCTAGAATAATATATTAATGCTAAATTTATAAGTTATGCAACTTTAAAGTAATTTTATTTATTGAAAATAAATTTTAATGCTAAATAGAGGTAGCCAGGGCGAAGCCGGGCACCCATACTAGTATTTTGTTAAAAGGTGTAAATTGATCATCCCCCAACGTAAAAATATATTTATCGTCCGTCCATGACGAGAGGAACAATTTAAAGAAATGTTTATCTTCCTCTCTTCTTGGCTCTTTATTGGAGAAAACCAAAAGTAAACAAATACTCTAAGAAAAAAATATTACTCGTATACAACGAATATACTCTAAGAAAAAAAAAATTGATTTGTTACGGTTTGTTCACTTAAATTGGTCATGAGCTTCTCGTGGATGAAATGGTTACCTACCGGCAAAATATTTGTATAAAATGGTGTTACAGTAGACAACTAGGTAATTGTAATTAAAATTACTCGTATACAATATTGCAAGTTTTCGAGTTCTCGTTATTGTACTCCGTATAAAATTGAAATAAACAGATTAACTGATCCCTACCAACAGCGTAGCAATGACTAGATTATGCAAGTATGCAAATAAATAAAATAAAATAACGGTCAAAATTTCAATAATATTTAATTTTTTCAAACATATAAAGGCTTTTTATAGAGTACTAATATGAAATGCAGAGAGCTGTGTATCGATGGATGTTAGACCCATTGGACCGGGAAGCAGTTCTCGCAAACACTGCTCTTAAAAAGTCCGATTTTCAAGTAATCATCGAACTCGCATGCATCCCTTCTGCTGAGGAATTGTTGGCATTCAAACGCGCGTATCAGACTCGATACTTGCATAGCTTGGAGGAAGACGTCGCTTCTTACTTCTCCGGCGACTTGCGCAAGGCAAGTCCTTTCCATTATCTTTTATACCATATATTCTCTCTTTAAAAACTAAGTTGAGTACACTTCAAGAAGCAATGACAACTAATGTTGAGTAAATCAATTTTACATTATTTTATCGTAGTTGCGTTTCAGCTAAATAATGTTTGGATGATTATATTGTTGCAGTTGGTGCTGCTGCTGGTTAGTGTTCACAGGTTTGAAAGTGAGGTGACGGACCGAAAATTGGCCGAAGCAGAGGCTAAGATCCTGCATGAATGTATTCAAGATAAGAAGTACAACCATGACGAGATCATAAGGATCCTCACTACAAGGAGCAAGGCTCAGCTTGTCGCTACCTTTTACCGCTTCAGGGATGTCTTTGGCACTCCCATCACCAAGGTAAAGTATCAATTACATACTCGTGTTAAGTAAAATTACTTGTGTAAGAGTGTAAGACGGTCACACAAAACAAGAGTATTTGGAGTAGTAGGGTGAGATCTTTAGATAAATTCACGGCTTTAATTTGTACGAACTTCTCGGCTTTCTGTCAGCAGAGCTTAACAACTGATGAAGACAAGGACTTTGTATGGGCACTCCAAACTGCTATTAGATGCATCAAATCTCCTCAGAAGTATCTGGAAAAGGTAAATTCGACAGGTCTCTCACTCTCGTTTTAGTAAGATTACCAAACCAATGCTTTTCATCCCCTTATTTGTAGAGGCCTGTTTTGAAACCTAATAGAACATTTTTGTCAGACGGTTCTCATAAGTTAGCTGGATTACATTCAAACCGTTGTTGAATACTTGATACATGAATGTAATATAATGTCGTGTTTTTAATTAGGTTCTGAGCGATGCAATGCATAAGAGGGGTACTGATGAGGATGCTATAACCCGAGTGATAGTAACAAGGGCCGAGAAGGACTTGGGAAGGATCAAGGAGCTTTTTTACAAAAGGAACAGTGTGACTTTGGAGCATGCCGTGGCCAAGGAGACTCATGGTGATTATGAGAAATTTCTCCTTACTATTATGGGCAACCATGGTCATTAAAGATATTAAGAGAGCCAAGGCCGGCTATGAGGCCATTTATCCTATGCTTCGCTATTGCTGAGTATTCATATTTAATAAATCGTACTCTATGAGGATTATCGTTTTCTCGGTTATTCTGTTTTGGTTGTTGTACTGTGGTTGCTATCAATTCGGTCGACTCCAAATTCAAAATTTGCTTGTCCGCGATTTTTATGTGCAACGCTATTTGAGGTCATGTGTTTACCTCGATTCTATTGAGTGTTTTAGTAGGACCTTTTCATGGTCTAACATAGGTGGCCAAACCATCTCACCCATTTAGGTGGCTCAAGTGCGTTTGAATAGCATTTCTCATACGAGCCATTAAGGACATGAAAGTCCACCTAGCAACAAGACCACAAATACGTCAAGTACTTCTTAATAGCACCGCCATAAACGTTATGGATTATCAAGTGCCATAGGGATGAAAATTTCAGGCACAAGTCAATTTTACACAATGTCTTGACTGAAAGGCATGGACAAGTCTCTTTGGCAACCCCTTAGTAAAGGGATCACCGAGGTTACTTTCGGACTTCACATAGTGCACAAAAATTACTCCATTTTTCAGACGTTGTGTAACGATGTCGTGCTTGATTTGAATATGTCGTTTTTTCCATTACATCATTCTTAATAACACCAATGGCTCTGCTTGTGAATCACAATGTAAGGAACCGGTGCTACTTGTCCTTATTAGTATATTAATTAATATTTATATATTTATTGGACCTCAACCATCACCTTAGAGCCAGGTGACCAAGAGGTTACGGGTTCAAATCCTAGGAGCTCCCAATATCTCTCACGAGTGAATTTAAGCACATTGTATGGAGGAGCATGTGAATCTTTTCAAGCCCAAAGGGCATTCGAGTGAGGGAGGGGGTGTATTAGGATATTAATATTGATTGGAGCTCAACCATCACCTTAGGGTTTTGGTTGAGATGGTCTTCTCAACAGTCCTCCCTATGATGGCACGTCTACTAACAGGTTTCTCATTTGCTTCTTGTCCTTGTCCTGCTAACTAAAGGGCAATAAACTCATATTCCATAAGGGCAATAAACTCATATTCCATAGTGGAGCTTGCTATACAACTCTGTTTTGAAGACTTGTATGCCATAGCACCTCCACGGCTCCACCTATAGTAAAAACATAACCACTAGTTGAACAAATCTTAGCTTGACTATCAACCCAATTCGCATCACAATAACCTTCTAACACATTAGGATATTTTCTATACTGCAAAAATAGACTACAAGTACCTTTCAGGGATTTAAGCAAACGATAAAGAGCATTCGAATGTTCATAATCTAAGTGTCTAGAATTCGTTCAAATATCAAACGATAGGGTTAATAGAGTCACGGGTTGAATATCTATGGACATTAGACATTGCAGCATTAAGCAATTTTTTTTTTTTTTTTTTTGAGAATAAAAGAGAAATTTTATCGATTACTCGACTTGGGGGTGGGTAGAAATGTGTCTTGAGCTTATAGTGCATGTTGTCCAGAGACTATATGTTGGAAGCATTAAACTAATTTATCATTTAAACCATACCTCGAGTTTGTTTGGAAAAAAAAAATTAGTTTTCATACCCATACCATTCTATTTGAATTCCTGATTCCATACCAATACCTTTGCGCGAACTAAACGCCCCCGGAAAGGTGAATAAAAATTACAAAAAAGGACTCAAAGTGAAAGTGAGCGTGCGCTAGAAGAACAATAAGAAGGCACAATAAGAAGGGTTCAGCGAAGATTAATCACACATCAAGAACATTGGACGGTTACAATCTCCAATTTTCTTGCTAGACACGAGTTTAGATATGAGACAGCTTATATAACTAGTAAAATCTGGAGATGTACAAATGCTTTACACTGGTACATTGGGGATTAAGTGACTCGGAGTTTACGGTCTACTGCTTTACCAAGAAATATTGTTTGTGACAAGCACCTCTAGCTTCTCAACGTGACGACTGAAAGTCTATATATAAGCTGCTGATCTCGTTTTGTGTTTGATGATCATACAAAACACATTGAGGTGGATTATCAAACCAGAATCAGTAGGAAAGATGCATTCCATATATGGATGTGGCCGTCCTTAAGTCGCTTGCTACAAAGATCTCATGTTGACCTAACTATGTAAGGAACTAGACATACCATTAATTTTATTTGAACTTGCTTTTTTCTGTACTGGAGATAGGTTCAACAATCAAGCTGGTTGGTGACTGGATCCTGCTTCACTAAAATTAACCGGAGCCAGGAATGGTGGCCGATATGCATGAGCAGCATTCTCTGACTTTATTTCAAGCTTATTTTCTCTCTCATCCACCTCATCATCTTCCTTGGCATTCTATAAGAGAGAGTACCGAGATTCATCAAACAAAGTACTAGAGCAACTTATCACAATCAGTCCCCGTAAAATCCATTTTAATTAAAGAACTCGAAGAGTTCTAGGGTAGTAACTAGTTTAAAAAAAAAAAAGTCATCGCTAAAAAAGTGTTGATCAACTCATACTTTGGCCCTAACCACCGCTGAACTTAGTCCATGTAGATCAACCTCTGCTCAATTGAAGCCAAATCTAACCAAATTCTAATCCGTTGCATCTCATCATTCTTAGAATTGCATTGTAAATGAAATTTTCCTATTGTTAGGGGTGAGCATCGGACCGGACCGGACCGAACCAGACTGAAGATCGAAAATATTATTTAGGAGGGCTTTGTTTCTCACAAAATTAATCAAATTACTCAATTATTGATACTAATTCTCATGTTCATCAAATACTAATCAATTATTGATACAAAATTGAACTCACAAATTTTCCATCCAAAAAGCATCTTTCTAAATAAGAAAGATATTTTTAATTGTAATCACTAAATAAGGAAATTAATAATTATAATGTATTTTCATTATATAATTCTTTTTTATTAAAATTAATCTTTCATCAAATTATATAATTTTCACTAAACACTAAACAATAATATCTTAATTAAAATATAAATAATACTCCATATAAAACTATAAAATATTAAATCTTTTATTGATGCTATTATTTGAGAACGACTTAACTCATACTATGTATAAACGAAACTATATATCGTTTTAGTTACTTTAATGGCAAAAAAAAAAAAAACTGAGATAATTTATAAATTGGAATCGTTAGTTTTGTGGTATAAAAAATACTTTTAAAAAAATTTACATTTTAGCACATTACTCAATTATCTTGGATTACATTTTTTTTGTTTAGTTCAATTTTACTCGGCTTTCTTGAATAATTTTACTGTTCAATTTTTTTTCACATATCAAAATATAATAACGTGAAATATGAAAAATTAATGGGAGGTTAATTTAGCATGATTAAGCAATACAAAAATAAAAATTCTATAAATATCTCCGCATTATTGCGCGGGATCTAGACTAGTTCTAAATTAATTAATCATGCATCAATTATATCAAAACTAGGGAGATTTAATTCATTAGTGTTAATTAAATTAGGGTTAATAAAAATTAGGAATATAGAACAAGGTACTGGGGTGGTAGGGAAGGGGGGGCGGATAGGACGTCGACGTTCCGGCGTGTGACGGTCATAGTTCAGGGAGGCAAGGGAGAGGGGTGATCATCGGGTGTGCATGCAGGGAGGCGAGCAGGGACCACAAGGTGGTGTATGCGAGCACGTGGCCTCAGATCGTGGGCTCGGGGTTGGTGCGAGTGCATGAGGGCGTGAGGTCTGGCTGTGGTGGGGACGAGGATGGGTGGGGTGTATCGAGGTGGTGGCAGGCCCGGTGGTTGCAGTGGAAGGGGAGGGAATTAACTTTTTAGTTATGGTTTGAAGGGGTGGTCCGGCGGGAGGCGATTCTGTCGGATATACCGGCCGACGGAGAATGGGGAGGGTGCGGTGGAGGAGGAGGGTGCGTGGTGGTTGCCGATGGTGGTGGTTGAATGGTGGTAGGAGGGAAGAATTGGAGATGATTAATTGAAACAAAATGGTGAAAGGGGTATTAAAATAGGAGGGGTATAATGGTGACCATGATTGAGCATAACCCTTTCACTAAATCAAATAAACTAGTTGATTAAAGTATCTTTAGCATAATTAACCATCACTATTAAGTTTATAATATTGTTTTGAAGATAAAATACTTGCTTATTTTATAAAGTTGCAAAAAATTAATAACAAACACCTAAATTTGGTCCATTTGGTACAGACCGAAATTAACCGGTCTTGGACCGGACCGGACCGAAAACTGAAATTTCAAAAGTTGTGGATCAAGGACCGGACCTACATGAATCCGGACTGGGTTCAGTCCATACTAAATAGCCTGAATTGACCAAACTGATACTCCCTCTCATTCATCATAATCTTCCCCTATAGAATGGGCACAATACTTAAGAAAAGTATTAAAATAGGGGTAAAAGAGTTGTGCGGGGTTGGTGATAAGGAAGATTACTTGAATAATCCGTTTTAGGAAATAGGGAAGATTATGATGAATGGGAGGCAGTATGACCTAAAACTCGAATTGAGAACCCAATCTTTGTTGGACCCGATTCGAAATAGCCTGAATTGACTAAACTGAAATCACACTTAATATTTATCTACCTGCAAATTGCAAAATATCGAAGACTCTAATATTCATTGTAAATTGACTAATTTAATCACACTTGAGATTCTCGACTTGAAGAAAACAAAACTCATAATAGTCACGTCCGGAAATGCCAGAATCAAATGTTATTGGTCTGACTGCTAACAAGTAATCCTAAAATGATCTGACCCATACACGAACTGACCCATACCTCACCCGAAGTTTTTGATACACAGAAATGAGCTGACCAAGACCTGACTCATCTATTTAGCAAGTTCACACCAAACCTACCCAAAAAAAGCAGCGGGAAAGATAATATTGAATTACTAGATTGGAAACAAAAAGCACCTGGATTGAATTGTGTTGGAATGAAGGAAGAAACCGAAGCTTGCAATACTCGTTGAACAATATAGTGAGCACAAGAAGTGGTACAGTAGCAATAGATGCCCCTGGCTTTGATTTTAATCCAAAAAGACCAATCATAGTGACTTGCATGAGGACGAGTGCAAACAATATGTAGGAATGAATATAGGGCCAATACCGTCCACAAGTCTCATAAAAAGTTGGATATACATCCTCGATCTGCACGCAAAGTAAAATTTAAAAAATAATTCAGATTCACTAAAAAAAGAATGTCATCCGACAACATAATAGGCTTCACACACTATTTTGTTCAACGAGTATTGCAAGCAAACGAACCTGATTCATGTACACAGCATACCCTAAATACAAGTAGCCAACAAGAAACGGAAGCAGCAACGGAGCAACAAGTGCATAAACCATGCCAATCAATAGGCAAAGGCAAACGAATGGGATAACCCTGAAATAAGGTAGTGAAAAAACATAAGGAGACTTCTTCTTTCCCCTGCCAAAGGTATGTGCCTTTATAGTATCCCATGTCAGCAGGCCAAGCTGCAATATCTCCAGTGAAAAACCGGACAGTCCATCTGACAAGATATAAGTGGTGAAGAAATCAGCCTGAAAAAAGAGGGGCACATTTGAGCGAGATAACAGTTGCACAGAGCAACTCCCATGGCCATAGGTTATTGTGTGTAAAGACGCACAATGCACTGTGTGAAACAACAATAGCAACATAAACATTACCCAAGTGCTAAAATGGCTCCCCCAAATGGCGGGGTAGGGGGTTTTCAAATGTACACAGCCATACCATCTGTTAACAACATAAAGAGCATACTTCTAAATGACGCAAAATGAAAATTCCGCCGCTGACTACATTGAATGATTACTACTTCAAAAGGAAAAAGAGCATCCTAGTGAGCAATATTCTATTATAAGATAGAACCAAAGAATAGTAGTGAGTATACGGCTCCATTGGAAATGGAAAAACACAAGTAGCACAAAGTGGAAAAGATTTATACTGCATCCCATTTTCTTTTACTCACCAAAAAGCGTTTTTTTTTGAGTAAAAAGAAGACGATTCTGACCAAACTTTTCTGACGATATATTAAAATAGTTGGTTTAATAAATCAACTAGACACATTTGAGATTCTAATTATACATACATTTACAGAAACTAATAGCCAAAGTCGAAAAGTTTTGCCTACTAAGTCAAATTGGGAAAAACAGAAAGGGGCGGAGGTAATAGTAAACAACAGTCATTATGAATGTAAGACACTTTACCTGAGCTGAAACCGCATGAGCGAGGTGGCTGGGAATATCACCAGGATGGCTGAAAGATTGTCCTAATTCATCGAGCAATGATCCAGACAATAAACTTAAGAAGAAGACATTACCCACTAGAAAATAGAATACCATATTGCAGACTTTTATCTCTGTCTCACTCCTTGAGGAATACCCAGCTAACTGAGCAATACCGAGCAATGAATAGGGAACAATGTATATGAATCCATTGAGGATGAGACTAGGAAGGTACCCCGTTAAAATAGATCTTATTCCTGGTCTGCAAGAAAATCCATTCAGTAGAATGTCTACCATTCCTGCGACCTTTAAAGATCGACAAAAGCTTCCGCAAGGAAACACCAACACATGCAAATATTAAACAAAAAATGAAGTCTTGAAAAAAATTTAGGCGAATTTTAAAAGATGCAAGTTGCCAACCAGTTTTCTAGCAAATTTGCGGCCCTCACATGGGAGAATACAAACTGAAATTGCCAATTAAATAATGGAAAATATATTTTTTTTTCGATGAATTATACAGCTGGAACACATCTTCAGCAATGTTTTGTCTCAGACTGCTGGAACACATCAAATTATCATCAATTTCAAAAAAATATCCAGGGCAAAAAATCAAAGGAACTAAAGTGGGGATACCCCTTCTGTATATCCTCACTCCCCTCTTACAAAGCTTGACCATGTTTTCATTACTTTTAAACAAAAAGAT
Source organism: Silene uniflora (assembly GCA_018983105.1). NCBI lineage: Eukaryota > Viridiplantae > Streptophyta > Magnoliopsida > Caryophyllales > Caryophyllaceae > Silene > Silene uniflora. The sequence continues at coordinate 14,601 of JAGPOY010001674.1, forward strand.
TTACATTATTTGTCTATTTGATATAGTTTACCAATTATGTTAGGATGTTGAATCAAGGGTCTGGAAGAAATATACTCCCGTTCTTAATATAAGTAGACCAGTAGAGCACACTTTGATAGTTTGATGCTGTCTGCATACTCAACTTACGGTAGAATCATTCACAACTTTTTCTTGTTAATTGACTCCAGATAAGTAATAGGTTAAAATTTTGCTGATGGCTTAGTTTGAGAAAGGGCAAGGCACACTTAAGTGATGGGGTCCCAAGGTGAGTGCCTTATGGACACAATGCATATATCAAACTAATTTATAAGTGAAAATTAAGCATTAGTGGGAGAAGAGAATGGTACTCCGTAGAACAAAATAATTTGGAAAAAACAAATAGGATTTATCAGTAATGCACCTCGAGTGCGCCTCACTAGAAAGAAAAAAATTTATGATTTAATAGAATGCTGATTTGTTCTTCTCCAAGAACTCACAGCCTAAATAAGCTTCAGCTACTCGCCTACTCTCCTATAATATGAGACCGGCTCAAAATAAGAGCAGTCAAAAAGAAAATGATGGTACATGATAGAAAAACCCATTTATATAACATTCAAATTTTATTTGAGAGCCTATTATTACTCGACTTAAACATGTTCGTCACCATTATAAAAAAAGTATTGTCAAAATAGAACTGCATGTTACGCATATTTTTAGTTAAGGTTTTTGTTAATGAGCTGGTCTTACGAATGAGAGACCCTGAGACCGTCCTTTAGAACAATTTGTGAATGGGCTTTTAGTTCAGGTCAAGATAGAATATAGGTAAACAATCAAATTAACCACTCACATTAATTGTATGGCCATTGCTGGAGGAAACCATTTCTTCAGCTTTTCGAATTTTGCTATTCCTTGAACTGCTGCTACTGGGACAGCGAAAAAAAGTGTGAGAAGAGCCGCAGCAACAAAGAATCCAATCTTGTACAGCAGTAACCGCCTAGAAGGCGTTGACAAATTCTTCCATAACACATCTCTTGGTTCCGGAGCCTCTTCGGTTATCCACAAGAAAGGATGTGAAACCTGTTGGGATTGTGCGACAAGCGTAGCTGCAACCCGAGACTTAAATGTAACAAAAGCAGCAGGCAGCTCCTGTAGGAACACGAACAAACGAATTCAATAAAATCATGGCTGGACTACTGAACGTATCTACTCGTCTGTTTAACATTTTATCGACATTTGGACTAAGGCAACAAAATAAAAGCTCGAATACAGCTAACCAAATTTCACCTTCGAGACAAGAGGACACATTATTGGACTAGTGAGGAACATGGTATTACACCTGGGCTGTGGCATCACACTGACAGAATCATACAGGTTTAGAGGGCTACTGCGACCACATTTTAGGCGGTATCAGCTGCATTTATGGCTCAGTGACCAAGATCAGCCCACCATGACCAATTCAGAGATCATGCCTCAAGCGTATATTTAATACCATGACGAGGATTAAACAAATACTGAGAATTGGAAGTTAAGTTGTTCTTTTAGAAACTAGCTTCAGTCATGGCAGATCGATTGCTGCTATTTTATATAACACAGTCTCACTCAAAATACAATTCAGGCCGGGATCATTCCAAGGGATCAGAGTAAGCACAGTTCTTGCAATTTGTAACTTTAAGGCAAATAGGCTGAGATCAACTCGAATATAAAATAAAGGCAAGCACTAAAGCCACTGACTAAATTGCTAATGCCACTGGATTTTGCGTAGCGAAATCTTCAGGTGAATATAAAACACCCAAAATAAAACCAAAGAAATAAAGAAGACATTTAACAGAGATAAGAACTGAGGTCATTTTTATGCACACACATTTTTTTTTGCAGAGGCAACATATAGTTGTCATTTCCACCACTTTGATGAAAATGATTACTTTTAGTGGTTCAGACAAAGGGACAGGTTCAACATGGAGTAACCGAGAGTACTAGGATCTCAAGACGAGGGAATAAACATGGCATACTG
>JAGPOY010001675.1:26751-38746 GCA_018983105.1 Silene uniflora
TTCGGACCTTTGGTTACTAGTATGTGCCATGTTTCCGGTTAGGGGTTAGTCGACCTTTGGTTACGAGAGTATGTGCCATGTATCGAGTCTTGGATACGATTGGTTTGTCGTATGTCGAATCGGGTAATGTTACCTCCCGAGAGTCTGGCCAGATTTAGATTAGGACCGTATTATGAGCGTCGTCCTACCAGGAGGTTGGAGTCTAGAATTGATTGTCTTGTCGGTCTAAACTAGTATATGTCTGACACTTCTTAAGTCAAGTCTTGTTTGGATGGTAAAAGTCTTTTGATCATATCGGCACTAGGAGGTGAGATACAAACCTCGTAGTATCAATGTGATCGACGGGATTGATGTTCCCATTTGTACTTATGGTGAGATGCAAGCCATAGGTATGCGTGTGACATTAGTAGCCACGTCCCGTTCATTGTTTGTTAAATGGTTTTAAAGTAAATGGCTACGGTTCCCTTCACATGTATTATATTATTGGCCTCTTTTATCCATTCCACACGATATTTACATATGTGTGTCTCATATGCCATTGTGTTGTTTGACCTCACATTTATTAAATGCTATTCTCATGTTGTAATACTTATGTCACTTGGTTATGTTCATATGCTGTAACATGTTCTTGTCTATCTGTGTTTTGATATAATATGGCTGGGAGAACCCTGAGTTACTCCCCACTGACTGTGGCATTCATTTTTAAGAATGAACAGGTTGCAGGTTGGTGCTTATTTGGGGTTTCGACGAGTGAGCTAGCGAGCGTTGTACTTACAACGATTGACCTTATTCGTTGTAGCTTCTAGTAGCGTTTAGTACTCTATTTGTGTATCATCAAGGGACCGGGATCCCTTGCATTCATTTAAGTTAATTTTTGTATAAAAGCTTTCTTATCTTAAGTTTTGATTCTTTTGTTTTAGTGAATCCGTAGTTTTATAAATAAAGTTATTTTTAAAATCTCGCATTTTCCGCTGCAAATATGTTGTTTACTTTATTGTTTAACTACGGGGGTTCACATAGAGAAACTTGGTTCGTTGTTATGCGGGATTCGAAGGAGTTGAAGGTGCAGCGTACCGGCTAGCCAGCTGCCGGCAGCGAAAAGCACGAATTTGGTGTTAGAATGCGTTGTTGAGGTGGCTGTGCCGGTGGGGAGGCGGCCGGTTTGCCGGCATAGAGCAAAACAGAGCAGGAGCAATAGCGTGCGCGCAGTGTCTTAAAGGGAGTCGTGGTGGTTGTTGTGGTGGTCTATGGTGGGAATAGGTGGTAGTTTTGTGGAGGTGGAAATGAGGGGATGTAAGTAGTGGTCGTGGGTGGATGATATGGTGGCTCGTGGTGGCAGTAATGGTGGTTGTAAGATGGGTGCGCGAAAGGGTTGTGAATGAATGTTTGTGGACAAGGAAGGTTGTGGGGCTCGTGGTGGCTGCCACGGTGGCTGGAGGCGGTCATGGGTGGTATAGTTGTGAAGGTGGAAGTGGGTAGTTGTCAATGGTGGTGAGTGGTGGTAGCCACGGCGGCCGGAGGTTGTAGTAAAAGCTCAGCAAAGACGGTCTCACGTTAGCAGCTGCTCCTTTACTTAGTCTATTTTTCACTTCCAAATCTCCGCTTCACAATCCCGTTTCACGATTCCATTTCGCCTTCCCGTCTCGCTTGCACATTTTATTAATAAAATAATAATAATAATACTAATATTATATATAAATGCAATTAATTATTAATTATAATTAAAACGACTAAATTATTAATTAGTAATTAAATGAGCTTTTTAATCATTTAAGCACACAAAATTGAGTCAGATTAAGGTATAAATGCGGGGTAAAATACGGCTAAAATCCAAGTTATCAGTGTTACACATCATCTTTGGGTAAAAAAGAATTAATAACAACAACAATTATCGAAATATTTCTTTTAGAAATTATTTAGGAGTTTCAGTAGAAGCACAATGCACTTAACCCCTAACGCAAGATCATGTTCCATAAGATTAGCCATGTTTTTCAATATTTTGTCACCTCATTACAGTAAATCATTAATACCTGCACAGGACCACACAAATAACACCAAGAGTTTAAATTATTGACTTACAAGTTCAAACAACGGAGCAATAATCACTCAATCCCTGGATTATGTATATGACTCATCGTAATTAAATAAGTTTTCATAATATGATTGTCTGGCGAATTTAATCAAATGAAGCATTAAAGGAGCACATGTTTGGCAAATGTGTAAGTCTTGCTTAAAACGAAATATTTATTTTACTTCTAAAATGGTTTTGTGCTGATAAAGAAAAAACTTTTGATATTTTCTAGATGTTATGAAATGGGTGGTGCTCATTCATGGACAAGTTTTACTCTTTTATAGACGTAAATGACCATAATACCCCTTTTATTTTACTGAATTTAGTTTTGATACCCTTCTTTCATTCTCTCTCTATCTCAAAATTTGAAAAAAAAAGAAGGAAAGATTCAGAAAAAAACAAAGACAAACAGGTACATGTCTTCTACAGTTCTACGTCTGTCACCACCATAATACAGTACACTGGACACCGCCCTGCAACTTCCCCTGCCACAACCACCTCACGCCAACATAGCGACAGCAGCACCACCACAACCACAACCTGACGACACCATCAAGACAGTCACCTGTCACCTGACGCCACCACCATCAACCAGCGCGACGGTATTAGCGCCGACGAATACCTAACACCACAACCACCGTCGTGGTCGTGCGCCCCACATGCGACGACTTTTCCTACCACCGCAGCACATACAAGACGAAAGACTCGGACCACAATTTTTCAATTGGAAATTAATTCTACAAACCCTAATTTCAATAGTAAACAAAAATTCAATCTAATTGTAACCCCGTTAATAAAGTAAATCAAAAGTAAATACAAAATATTACTTGATTAAGATGAGAACTAGCGTCCAAGTTGATTAATTTGTCGGATTTGATTATCTTGTGAGGAAGAGAATTAGAGAGGGTTTAGGTAAAGGGTATAGTATGGAAAACAAATGACAAAAAGTCCATGAATGAGTAAAGTGCGTACATGAATGAGCAACTACGTTATGAAATATTATAGTATGGATGTCCATATCTTAGAATATTCCACAGTATATTATCTTATGGAAACTCTACCCTCATTGTATGTGTATATATACCCTCTCATAATGGAATAATATACAGTTCCGTCTCTCCCATATTCTCTCTACCCTGTCCATATAATTCATCTCTCTCTTTATTTCACAACACTTTATCAGCACGAATCTCTACAATTGAGCATTAACCCATATGAGAGCTTTGGATATTTAATTTGTATTAAGGAAACAATAATTATGTCTAGCTCGTGAGTTCCAAACTACCGGACGAATATTTGTGTGAATCATTCCTATTATCTGATAATTAGGAGGCTTATATTAGATCTTGTTCTATTTTCTTTAGCGGATTCGGGTACGTTTTTCTCGTTCAATGTTATCACTTTTATGCGAGAAGAATATCTTACTATTAAGATATTATTAAGATTTATATCATATCTTACTATTAAGATCAAGGTATTTTTCCGTTACATTGATAATTGGTTATGAAGATCTACTTTATTACTTTATAGAAACGCCTCTTTTATTCCTGATATTAAGTATGCACAGTTTAAAAAGACACAGAAACTGTTATTAATCGTTGTATGAATCACTATTACGACACACTACAAGTTAATCTTTTGTTTTGTGATACACCATCTTATCGGTTAGATCTTTTGTCATACAGGTTATTAATTCATATGACGCACATTTGTACGGGTCTTGAGTTGATTTAGGAACTTCTCGTTAAATTATCGTTATAGATCCTTTACAATTTGAAGTAAAAGTAGTATCACTCCCTATATTACTATGGATGCGTATAATATAGAATCTGTTTATAAAAACGGCACTACTTGGTAGTAGGCCGTAAAAGTAGCACACTCGATGTGAAAACCAGTAAGTCTCATTAGTCACAAGTTTGTGACGAGTCTAAGTATCACTCATATAGGTAGGTAGTCATACGTAACTTACTTTTATCTCTCTGTATGAGTTTTATTTGACCCGTCACAAGGCTAAGACAAACGTTGTCTGTCACAAAATGCTATTCCTTAGGCACTTTACTTTTGTCTTATCTAACTTACATGGGGACGAGTATGTCCGTCACAAATGAGAATTTGTGAACGAGAATTACCAAAATAGTGGTCACTCAATAAATGAATACCCGTTTTAATGAAAAGAATTCCATGTAAACCAAATTTGATCGAAACCTCGATTAGAACGTAGTACATAATTAACGGTTGGATTAAAAAGACGTATAAAATGATGTGACATTAACCCTAATCCCAATTGCCTCCCCACACATTTCCTTTGTCGATCACAACAATGGCGAACGCGCTCCTTCGATCTCTCAACAGATCTCCTAAAATCAAATCATCCATCTACTCCACTTCAATCATCAACCCTATTCTCAGTTCATTCTTCCCCGTTTCTTCTTCTTCCCCACGTCTGATCCCCACTTCAGGTTTTAAATTCTCCTTTCTTTCTATTTTTAACCTTTTTTTTCATTGATTTTTGTTGCTTTTCTGATTTATTGGTAATTTCTTACGTTTGTGATGCAATAAAATGTGTTCTTCCCCAATATAATTTATTTTCAAGGGTAGTGAATGCTGTTGTTAAAATCTTAGGGTTTTAATTAGTCTAATCATTATTATTATTGTTGTTGCTTTTTTTTTTTCAAGGATACACATTTTCAACTTGGAAACCGTTTATCAATTTTTAATGTTTGAGTACCAGATTTGGTAATCATTAATTAACTTGAAAAATTGGTGTAGATAACAAAAAAAGAGAGATTAGTTGAAGCTAATGCCAACTTCTGTTAATTTGTTTGTCGATCTTTTATTATTGGAACGGTTAAGCTAAATTATGTGCTACTGTAGAGTATGATCAAATTTTGTTAGATATTGTTGTGTATTTGCGAGTTGTTTAAGCATAATTCAAGTAGTCATTAGCTTCCACTAAAATTATCTATATATGTTTTTTCGGTTTTGTTGCATGCATGTGTGTGTTGGTGGTTTTCGGTCCGTCACGGATTTCATTTTCTTAGGGGTGTCTTGATGGCGGCTGTTGTGTGTGTCGTTTATGAATGAAACTTTTGTCGGATCAAGTAGGTTTTGTTGGATTTCATCTATAGCTTTGTTTTATTTGGTTTTTGGGGGCTTTGATTTCATTATTGAAATTTTAGGGTTTTAGTTAGTCTAATTATTTTTCTACTTCAGGCAAGAGCTTGGACCTTCTGTCGACACTATTCTCAGTTCATTCTTCCCCGTTTCTTCTTCTTCTTCTCCACGTCTGATCCCCACTTCAGGTTTTAAATTCTCCTTTCTTTCTTTTTTTCTGATTTATTGGTAATTTGTTATGTTTGTGATGCCATAAAATGTGTTCTTCCCCAATTTAATTTATTTTCAAGGGTATTGAATGTTGTTGCTGAAATCTTATGGTTTTAATTAGTCTAACTAGTTATATTACCCGTGAAATTCACGGGGTTAGCTATAGTGTCATGTTGTTCGGATTTGCAGTCGCACTGAGCCTTGATAATTAAAATGACTCGTAAGAAAAAAATGTTTTTATTAGTTACTAAACGCTGGCCGCGTATTATTAGTATTTTGCCACGAATATTGTTACGTTTATTAGTGTTTTCTCACGATTATTGTTTTTATTATTATTGTCTTCTTTTTTTTAGATGTGTAATTAATTCAATCTAAAAAACTTTTTTCAAAATAGAAATTTCTGTATTTTTATTAGTGAACTATGATTCAAGGTTGATTAAATGGTTATCATTGTTTTGAAAGATTATGATGCGAATTATAAATTTTATTACTATTAGATATATCGGTTTGCTTTTAAGTTTAATTTTTTGTTTACTTTTCCTAACAAATAAAAAGTAAATTTTTATATTTATTGTGCTTTAATTTTTTTTTAATGTTTTATGATTATTTATCATTTTTTTTTAAATTTAATATAAACAGAAATATAGAGTAAAGCGAAATGAAATGTAAAAGGTTTGGTTTAATTTTTTTCCTTTTTTTTACAAAATTCACATTGCTTGAGAATTGTTTAGGGAGTTATGTTACGAAACCAAAAGATGGTAGATATATGTTTTCTTATCTTTTATTTATAAATTATATTTATAGATTTATACGGAGTATATGTATTCAATTTAATAATATTGAGCAAGTTTATTGCAATGCGATTTAAGAGAAATTGCACATATAAAAAGTTTAAAATTAGAGTGATATAAATTTTTATTTGTCATTTAACCTATTCTAGTTTTAAAAATTAAAAGGTCAATGTTTAATATTAAGTATGTTATTATTTGCCCGTAATATTTCAAATTCTTTATTATTTTATAATGGCGTAGAATTAGAATTATTTGATATTTCTTTGATGCTTAGAATGTTCTAACCATAAACGTAGAAATTTAAAATTTAGTATGAGTTTTATTTGATTTTTAATTGTTGTTTAATTTATCTAGAAATTAAAAAGGTCAATTTTTAATGTTTGTTATGCTATTTGCACTTAATGTTTTAGATTCTTTTTTGCCTCATAAATTTTGTCCTCCATCAAAAATATATAAACAATTAAGGATATTTTGTATGACTTTTTTTCATTATTTTCAAATTTAATATAGGTATAAATATGGAGCAAGGTTCATGACTTTTGAGGATCATTTTTTCATTATTATGACATAAATATTATAATAAATATTTGTGTTGATTATGTTCTAAATTCTACATAGACATAATTTTTTTGTGAACTTTTGTATGAACGTAATATTTTCTCAATTTTTAAGTCAAAATTACTTCAACTATTTTTAAGTTCATCCAAAAAATTTTAAAGATTATTGTGTAGAATAATTTAGTTAATTTTAATGGTCTCATTCAAAATAAAAATTATTATTATAGAAATAGTAAAAGTTTCGGCGTTCATGCGGTATTGTTTATATTAAAGAAAATTATTTATAATTGACATACACCTCCTAAATAGGCTTTTACGTTTTTGGTGGGTAACTAACTAAATTATCATTTAATGTGTGTTTTTTTAGTAAGAGTTACAATACGTCAATATTGTATTGTCATTTGTCACTAGTCAAATATTCTATAATCAAATAGTAAATACAAATTGATTGTAAAAATGCCATATGGAATAAAATTTAGTGTTTTAGGTAGTTTTTTAAACTATATTGTATATATATTGATAATATATGGATTATGATATTGCCATGTCACATATAATTTGTCATGTTACATTAGCCTTTTAATTATATTACTAGTTTTGTTGCCCGCGAAATTCGCGGAGCGGTTACAACATGCGAGTTTTTTTCTCTTTTCATTGTTGTTCCCATACAGTGTTTTATTTATATTTTTTTATATTACGCTCAAAATTTGAATAATTGTTGTGTATCATACTAAAACCCGTCTTTTCCTCGTTCAAAGAACATGGGCTAGCTAGTTAAATTTTTATTATTAATATAACACGACACTAAACTAATAACTAACGGGATACCCCAGTCACATCACTCAGCAACAAAGCTCTCATGCCCTTTGATGGATCCTCAAATGAGACTCGCTCGAGTCAATTAATTCCAGCATTGAAAAATAGTTAATATTTAAGAATTTAATATTAAGCATATTATTTCATCAAATATTTTAAATATGATTTATTGTCATTTATTCACCCATTATTCTAATGAGTTATGAGTAACCTTTTGAGCTTGGTCAATAAATGGTTATTAGTACTTATTATGGGGAATCATGTAGAGTTTATGTGTGTGTTTAATGACCGTTATTTTGATGAAATTATGGGCTTAACATGACCTGATGACCATGTAACGGCTGCCATCAATATATATTTGTGGTTTTCAACTGAACTTGCGGATGCACGGAGCACATTGGTGAATAGAACTGGGCTTTAAGTTAGTCTACTTTAGCTTTATTGCAAGAAATTGATGATTACATAGCCCAGAGTCTTAAAACCAATATAGACCATTATTACCTCCAAATTATCGTTACAAAAGACGTCGATTTTATGTCAAAGATACCATATCCAATTAGTCACTTGTAAATTCGTGATTATATTATCAAGGTTAAATTGAAATTTGCTTCAAACTTGTCATTACCCATAACCTCGGTGGCACCTTAACAACTCCAAAGCAAAAAAATAAAATAAAATAAAAAATAATAGGTCAGTGAGTCGACAACGCCATCAAGATTCATGAACGGTTATCAAATATTTTTATCCTGATATTTGTCATAGGAAATTTAAAGTTGCAAAAATGCATGTGATTCTATGACACTAACTTGGAGAGAATGGCATGGTGAAGGATGTCAATAATAAAGACTTGTTAACATCTAAAAAAAAAAGATTACTTAATCGTTATATATTTAGAGTGATTATTTCCGAAAAAAATTCTAATACTCATTCATTTCATTTTTATGGTCCTCTTTTATTTAGTTAGATTTTAAAAAACATAGAGAATGTGATGAACAAAAGTAACTTGTAGTTAAAATAGTTATTGCATATACTTAGAAAAAGAGTAAATTAATTTATACCAATAGATATAATAGCAAAATGAGACAAAACGTAGCGATTTCGAACTCATATAAATAGAAAATCTATCAACAAAAAAACATAAAATTATGTTGAATTTGGTAAAATAATGCAATTAACAAAATGAAATGATTATTCAAAGATCCGATGAATTTGCAAACCGTAGTGCGAGGAATTCCGACGTGGTATTGTATACTCAGGATTCTTTAACAAATCTGGAATAATGGAACAAAATACATGGGAAAGTTAAAATCATATATACGTAATAAGCTCATATGCTATGCAATGTAATAGAAGGATGTCGCACCAAAGAAATACTCATATATATGCAAATACGCATATATATGGATATTAATAAAATAAGGAAAATAATATGGCACCAAAACAAAGATTATGACAAATCATTACAACCATCAAAATTACACCAAAAAAAATGAAATTGTAATGACTAACTTTTCTTTTCACGTGTTATATATGCATAGAAGGGTGGTTAGGTGAATGGTTTGTAAAACTTAAACTCGTATAATTAAGAACTTATTTAATTACATGAATTTAAGTGTCATTAAAGTGAGAAGATGGAAATCTAAAATTGTTAAGAGACTATAGTCAATAGTGGATGAGAATTTTAGAGTTTGGAAAAACAACAAATAAGGACTTAGAAAATAGAAATGAAGTAGGGGATGCCACGTGTTGCTTCAACAGTTGCTCAATCTAGGCTTTTTCTATCATTGTATAGATATTCAACCATGAAATATAGTATATAATTTGGAAATTCATGAGAAATAGATGTTAAATGGATGATTGGTAAATAGAACTATTAGTTTTATATCCATTACACAACCATTGATTCACATCTTTTCACTTTCTTTACCATTTATTTTGTGAGTTATGGGTATTATTAAATAAGTAATTGATTAGTGAGAAACTCAAAAGGTAAATTAAATAGAAAAAAATATTAATAAAAATTGTGGGTGTTTAATTGCTTTATTTTTAGATGTGTGAATAGTTTTTCACGTAAGTAAATTGGACTAATGTGAAAATTATTATTTTTATTAATGATCTTAAATAGTGCTTGAAATAAAAATGTCATAATTTTACTTTCAGGAATGTTATTAAACTATAAAATTGTTTTTATTTTTAATTAAAAATGTTTGAATTTCAGGAAAGTAAAGTATACCAACTTAAAAAAATAAAGAAATATAGAACACTTCCAACCAACATTTCATCAAATTTATAAATTAAAAAAAAATGTGAAGAACTTTTAATCAATTCATCAACATGTTTTATTACAAAAATTTCAATTAAAATGCTAATTTTATTATAAATTATGAAATTTGGATGTGAATTTGTATAGATTACATCGCTTTTGAAAATTTTAAACTCATGAAATATTTAATGTATACAATAATTTAAGAATAATGATAATATCTTTTGATTTACATTAACTTATGTGTTACAAAATATATAATGACACTTTTATAACAAATTTAATAATCAATACATATGAAGAAATTATTAAAATGTCACATGAAAAAATTTAATGATTATAAAAATGCCACATGGAATTAAATTTAATGCTTTAGAAAGTCTTTTAACTATATTGTATAGATGTTTTAGATTTTTTTTTTTCTTTTTACTTTTTGAATATGAAATAATGATGTGGCTACATGTCACATTAAATATTGTCATGTCACATTTATTTTGCCATGTCACAATTTCCATGTCACAATTAATTTGCCATGTCAATGTAGCCTTTTAATTATATTGTATAGATCATTATTATTATTGTTGTTGTTTTTTTTTGTTAAGGATACACACTTTCAGCTTGAAAACCGTGTATCAATTTTTAATGTTTGAGTACCATATTTGGTAATCATTAATCAACTTGAAAAATTGGTGTAGATAACAAAAAATGAGAGATTAGTTGAAGCTAATGCCAACTTCTGTTAATTTGTTTGCCGATCTTTTATTATTGGAACGGTTAAGCTAAATTATGTGCTACTGTAGAGTATGATCAAATTTTTTTAAGCTCTTCTCTAAAAGTTTCCCTCTTATGTATTATATTTCACTCCACTTTTGTTTTTTTGTTCTTTCTTTTATATTTTCGCTTTTTGAGGTTACCCATGGCGATTCCAAAGGATGATTCATGTCAGCAGACCCCAAATCATTTTGGGAATAAGGCTCTGATGTTGTTGTTGTTGTTGTTGTTGTTGTTGTTGTTGTTGTTTTTGTTGTTGTATTGTTGAGTATTTGCGAGTTGTTTAAGCATAATTCAAGTAGTCATTAGCTTCCACTAAAATATCTATATATGTTTTTTCGGTTTTGTTGCATGCATGTGTGTGTTGGTGGTTTTCGGTCCGTCACGGATTTCGTTTTCTTAGGGGTGTCTTGATGGCGGCTGTTGTGTGTGTCGTTTATGAATGAAACTTTTGTCGGATCAAATAGGTTTTGTCGGATTTCATCTATAGTTTTGTTTAATTTGGTTTTTTTGGGGGCTGTGATTTCATTATTGAAATCTTAGGGTTTTAGTTAGTCTAATTATTTTTCTACTCCAGGCAATGAGCTTGGACCCCCTGTTGACACTGGATATGACAGGTATGTACAAATGAGCCCGTGGAAATCACGGAAGCGTTAATAATTTATTGTTTTAATCGGCTTAAAGATTATAAAAAATATGATTGGTTTCTTAACCAACAAATATTTAAGCATTTGTTTAATTTCTCTTTATTGATTGATTGAATGAATTAGAGTTTTTAGATCTCTAATTATGGATGAGATTTTGGAGGCCCACATGACAACTTCAAAGTGCAAATAGTTGATCAATGTGACATTCTAAAATTATTGTGTAGGCGTTGCAACTACGTACTAAATTTTCAGTACCTGAGAACGGATATACTTCTCGTATATCACAACAATTTTATTTCCCTCAATTTTAAGGAATTTTATATTATTTAAATCTCTATTATATTTTAAAAATATGTAGAATACCCTACAACATCAAATAAGTAAAAATCAAATATTTGTGTAACAAATTATTTTCGAGTACATTGCACGATTAGATTTATGGAAAATAGAAAGAGAGTAAAGTAAAAGAGTATAGCTTTAGAATTTCCAACAATTATTGGTAAATAAGCAAAATTAATTATGAATCGTATGAATGACATAAGTAACAAATATTTACGTATGTACAATATATTACAAAGACGTTTCATAGAATATATTGTGGCTACATAAAGTTATTATAAAGTCAAAAACAATAAAAACTAACTTGAAATGATTAATTCAATTAGGTTTTTTGGTGAACCATAATAATCTTAAATTGAGTGTGGAAGCTTAAATATGAAAAATTTACAAAAAAAAATCTCAAATGTGTTTTGTGG
>JAGPOY010001676.1:0-16569 GCA_018983105.1 Silene uniflora
GTTTTCATTTCTAATGGAGCCAAGGCTTCGTATTCTTTGGTTTTTGATTACGATGGAATAAAGCAAAATGACTTGCTATTCTGAATTAGAAGTCCTTGGTACAATTCTTGTGGCACTGAGGTAATGTTGTTCGGAAGCAGTCTCTCTGTTGTAAATACTGAGGTGAGGCTGCTTACATTCCACCACCCACCCCGCTATTTGCGGTAGTCCTTGAATTGATGTAATGTTGACGATGTTGTTGATATCAATTAGTGCTTTCCAGAATTCAACATTTTGCAAGAATAGGATGATATATCCTTTTACCCCCCAGTTTTATTTTTGTCTTTCTGAATAGCATACTACAAATGGATAGCGATTTCAATTAACGAGTGATGAAACGATGGATTTCTTATCCCTGGCCTTTATATTATTTAATGCAGGAGTATTGGGCTTCTGTTGGATGTGCTATTATGCAATGCAGCAACACGGAGGTGCTACTCTTGAATTCTTCAGTTCTATCTACTGGTTGTGTGCCATGGATCTCTTGTAGGTATCTAAGCAGTAGTTCTCGTCCTTTTCAGGTTGGAGCTGGGACAATGAATCCTCTGACGTATCTTAGGGTCCTTGGTCCTGAGCCATGGAATGTTGCGTAAGTATGATTGTAAAACTCGCCATTCATTCTGTTCTTCATAAAGTTCCTCTTGACAATACATAAGTCCCCTTACAATATGCTTTTGCATCTTTTTCACGTATTTGGTTTAGTGTTTTTGTTTGTCACATCGTATTTACCCTTCTTGATATATTATGTAGAACTTTGACTTGTACCCTTACGTAGCAAGGAAAGGAAAACAAAAGTTCGGAGCTACTTTGTTGCATCTGGTGAATTTTCCCTCATAGTTGAATAAGTAGAACTATCTGATTAGAGAGGATAACTATAGCGTATTTGCTGAAGGTTGTACTACATTTTCTTTGTTGGTACAATGGTACATCTGCTATGTCCTTAAATCTTAAATTTGAAGTTTCAGACTAATGACCTTTAATACACTGTTTGTTAATCAGTTTGTGATAGCTTTGCACACGTGCATTTGGGAGATGTAAGAGATGATTGTTTGTAACACTGAAACAGCGAAATAGAAACTGAACTAAGCTATATGTGTAATGTGTTTTTGGATGAAATTTGGCTTTGAGAGAAAAATATTATGATTTTTACACAGCTGAAAGGCAAATTTATGGCCTTACATAAATTACATATATGAAGTCTGTTTAAGAATAGGAGGTTGTCACAAAGAGCCGCGGTAGACAAGTTGACATAGATTTAAATACTCTCTAGAGTCTAGACCATACAAGGAGTTTGGATATGGTGCAAGGTGGAAGATGTAACACTAACAATAAGTTGATCTGCTATATGCACATTTTGGAAATTGTTTTGGTGAAGTTAGTATTAAGTTGGGTAACCAGGATCAGAGGTCTACTGAACAAACAAAAGACAGAAAAAAAGGGAAGAGGGCAATAAACCACTATGCACACTGCTAACCATGACAAATGCCACTGGATGTAGTTTTATTTACAATAGATTTTCAGTCTTTCAAGAGGCTAATTTTTGAGCTAACATGACATGCCAAGCTAATTGTACGAGTATGGCTATCTGTCAAAAGAACTTCTGTCCAGTGGACTGAAGGGCAGAATGAAAATAGTCTAAATAAAAAAGATCACCATTTTAAAACTTGTTTGATTGTTTCTCATTTTCTTTCAAGTCCTACATTATCTTCATGTGCTTGCTCTATATGAGTATCACTTGATTCAGATCAAAATTTTGGAATTCGATGTTTGTATATATTTGTGATACTTGGTGATTTCTTCTCGTTAGTCATTTATGACTTTTCTTATCATCGACACCTAAAATTTCATGCAAAAGGTATGTAGAACCTAGCATACGGCCTGATGATAGTCGGTACGGGGAAAATCCAAACCGTCTTCAGCGTCATACCCAGTTTCAGGTGAACTTCTATGCATCTATTCTGTATTCCCCAAAAGACCAATGAACTCATGGAGATGCTATGTCTCCTCTGATGAATTTGACACAAATTCCTGCCTGAATAATGATATCAGGTTATTTTGAAGCCAGATCCTGGAAATTCTCAAGACCTCTTCATCCGGAGCTTGTCTGCATTAGGTTGCAATTCATTCGGCTTTTACTACTGTGCTTGATCTTTGATTTACGAGGTCTATTGCCTGTGCATATGTGTTTTTTTTGGAGGTGTTATTGCTTGACTTATGCTTTCGGTAATGTGATGCTCCTCATGCAACCTATCACCTGTGCACTTGCAGGTGTTTTTGGATGAAATTTGCCTTAATTTTGATTGTTGGCGTGACGTACGATCAAATTGCCATTTGACCTAAAATTCTGAGTTACCTATCAGTAGTAAACACTAAACTAAAACGATGCTTTTGTTTCATGTTAATGATTCCCCAAATGGCAAATTGGCAATTCAAGACGAGGCTTCGATTTTGGTGATTTAGCTGTAATTGAGTCATATATTTGATTTCTACAAGATACTTAGGACTTGGTCTTTAGTGTGTTTTCTACGTTGATCTCAAACATCTTAGGTCTAAGTTCTCCGTCTTATATTCATTTCAGGTGTTAATGTCAATGACCATGACATACGGTTTGTGGAAGACAACTGGGAAAGTCCGGTAATATATATCATGCTTTATAAATCAAGTGCTAGTTGAATTTATTCACAAGGACGCAATTATTGGAAGAGTACTTTGTGATTGTAATATTAACACTTATTCACTTCTCTTTAGGTTCTTGGTGCCTGGGGATTGGGCTGGGAAGTTTGGATGGATGGGATGGAGATCACTCAATTTACTTACTTCCAGCAGGTAATTATTCTGTTTTTACTTTAGTATTATCATTTATGCTAAATATATCCACACAAATTATCCTACTCTTTCAGTTTACTGCTGATTTCTGTTAATTTACTTGGACATTTTACTTTTTTGCTTTGGGAAGATCATAACATAGGATTTTTTATGTATCCAATCCCCCACAACATAAAGAAAAAATTGGTCACTTTGTGACTGCATATTAAGTTGAACATTTAAAGTGAACTTCTTATCTAGATAGGGAGCCCAGCTTGCTTTCAAATGTTATATCTATTTTGGCAGACAGAATTATCACCTTGATGTGGAGACTCTAAAGTGCGGTGTGAATTTGACACCCTTAACTTTAAAAAGGCATCCTTAACTGAAGGTTGAAAAGATATTTTACGATGCCCACCTTTATCTATTTATTTATCATCTTCGTATGTTCTCTCTGTGTGTGTGTGTGTGCAAGCTTGTGCCCTGTCTATGTCTGTGTGCCTGATTTTTTTGTATGTTACTTCTAGGCTGGAGGTATTCCGTTGTTGCCGGTCTCTGTTGAAATCACATATGGACTTGAGCGAATCCTCATGCTTCTTCAGGTCTGTTTTGCTGTTTGGTCTTCCACATTTCTGCTTTATATGTTTCTGAGGTTTGTCGTTGTCTGCTGGCAGGGAGTTGATCATTTTAAGAAGATTCAGTATGCTGATGGTATTTCCTATGGAGAACTGTTCTCAGAAAATGAGTAAATACCTCAGTTCCTTTCATTTTTTTCATATTTTAAGCCTATATAAATGAAAATTTTCTATATCTAGAAGCCACAGTTGTCCTCAAAGTCAGTATGCTGAGTACAGAATAATTATCGCCTTATTGGTTCTTTTTTGGTTGCTTAGCTGCTTTGTTGTTCTTTTTATCGGTAGTTCAGTATGCACCAGGAGTCCAGGACTAGGCAGTAGGCACTAGGCACTAGCTATTAATGTACTATTGTTGGTCTCCGTGCTTTCATAGGTAATAGGTTTTAGCAAATGACCCCTGTTTTCTTGTCACAGATAGGGGCCTTTACTAGGATAATGTCTTTGTGTGTTACTCCCTCCAATCAAGTGTAATATTCCCATATCTTAAAATATGTGAGGGGGATATTGAAATCTGGAAAGATTTGATTGCAGGGACTATTTTTGTGTACATTTCATTTGACCATTTAATGGTTTTGTATCTTTTGCCTCTATTTGACCTATACTATTCCTTTGTTTATCAGTGTATGAACTTTATGTTTATATTTCAGGAAGGAAATGAGTGCGTATTATCTGGAGCATGCCAACGTTGATCATATTCAAAAGCATTTTGACTTTCATGAGGAAGAAGCTCGCTGCTTGCTTGAACTGGGTCTGGCAATCCCTGCGTATGTCCTTTACGCTGACTGCAAGTGTGATTTATATCATTCTTGAATCTTGATAGTAAATATAGTCACTGAAACTTACACAAATATTAAATGTGATAGGTATGATCAGCTTCTGAAGACATCTCATTGTTTCAATATCTTAGATTCTAGAGGCTATGTTGGCGTAACTGAACGTGCTCGTTATTTTGGCAGAATGCGTAGGTGAGTAGATTCGTTTCGTTTCTCTTCAATAACTTTAACTGATGCGCCTTACTTTTTTTGGGACTGTTAGTGCGGGCTCTCAGTATCATCCTTGACATGATGCTGTTCTTGTTCTATGTAAGCTGTTATTAGTTTCCTTCCACAAATCTGACACTGTTTTAGTGTTCAGGTAGACTCACGTTCCAGTTATCTCTTCTTTTGTTTATATATTTGTTATCATTTGGAAAGGATGAAAATGGGTGTATTCATTGTGTAGTCAGGGTGGAAGCTGTTTAGCAGTGTACAGTGCGTATTCATTGCATACTGTTATCCTTGCTTCAAATACTCGAATAATGAATACTACGGAGTACATTGTTTTACATCAATTTGAGGAAAGTGCTTTTATCATTTGGCTCAGGATCTTATAGTCACCTGTGCGCAGTTGTTCTATGTCATCATGCACCTTAGAAAAAATTGTTATAGGAACACTAGACAACTAGACAGTTTCTTGATTTTGCTTGTGAAGTCCAAGATGCAACAACATATATGTTCAGATAATTCACATTATTGCGGTGTTTTTAGCATGAATTTTTTTCTTCAGTTTAGCTCGTCAATGTGCGCAATTGTGGCTAAACACAAGGGAGTCTCTTGGACATCCTTTGGGTGTTGCGCTTGAGGGTGGTTCTCTTATCTGCCCCAGTGAGGTCGTGCAGTCTGCAGTCAAAAAGGTTGGTGTGCATGTTCAAGGTTCATTGATTGTTAGCTTTCCCTTAATTTTGCAGTTTGATGCTGCTGCCTGGGGTACTGCCTCTGATTCTGAATTTTCTGAAATTATAGATGTCAGTAGAGCCACGGGTGTTTGTCCTTGAAATTGGAACAGAAGAGTTACCACCCCAAGATGTAGCTTATGCAAGCCAGCAGGTTGGTTCTATTGGTTCTTTTGGCTCCTTGATTTATTTCCAATCAATGATGAGTTTTTCATTTGTCTTTCTGAATTTCTACTACTCCAAATCTTCATCATTATAAATTTGGAGCTTGATACTTCTATTTTTCCTTAATATTTGATATCTTTTTGTACATGGGTGTTGCCCCCTTGGTGCTCTTACATATAAAAAAAGAACAAATTCTTTATAGCAGTCTCAGTTGCAAACCTTGTAATGCCTAATTATCTAATGTGGTTGGCTGCAGTTAAAAGATCTGATTATGCAACTGCTGGAGAAGCAGAGATTGAGTCATCATGAAGTTCAAGCATTTGCCACACCTAGAAGACTGGTGGTATGTATGCCTTCAGAAACTCCTTTTTCATATTCTTAATATTGATCAACTGATTTTTTTTTTTCATCATGTTGAGTTCATATCGTGCATTGAATGTGCACCCTATCACAAGAAGCGCGTGCTAATTGGTCAATGTGTTGGTTTTATTCTATCAGCTCACAAATGATTCATTTATAGTCCCTCCATTTTTTTTTCTATTTAGCCTCATTTGTTGCTATTTTAGTGAGAGGAAATTTGAAAAATGGGGTTAGAGGGATAAAATAGAGGGACTAGTAGTTTAAGAGTTTTATGGTACTGGGATTTCAAATAATGGTGAACAACAAACAGGTTTTAAGTATTCATGAACTTTGTAGTAAGAATTTATGAACCACCATAGTTGTTATAGATTTGATTTTACAACATAGCGCAGATTAGGAATCCAATTGCCCAGCTTTCATCCACTTTAGTGACTATGTGTATTATTATCCTATCTGTAAACTTGGAGAAAAAGAGAAGATTAAAGAAGGATTAGTCTGCTTTGTTTGCATTTGCAGGTTTATGTCAGTGACCTTTGTGCCAGGCAAGTGGAGAAAGAGGTCGAGGTTCGTGGACCTCCAATTTCAAAGGCATTTGACAACCAAGGAAATCCAACGAAGGTATTGCCTTGCGTAATGTTAATTTACTGATGATAATTTCTTATCAACTTATTAAGAGGGATTTAAGAGAGAAAACATTGAACCTTAGAAAAGTGAGAAATTGAAAAAAGAGTGAATTGAAAGTTGATAAAAATGACCGGTCGAGATGGAGGGGGTAGTGAAAAGGTAAGTGACTAAAGTGTGAAGAAAATACAAGGATTTTAGTAAAATTTCTAATTTCGTTTAAATTTCTATAACAGTGTCATTTCTGACAGCTCTATCTTGTTTGATGTGTAATTCTCTTACTCTTCTATCTGTCTATTAAACTTGTGCACTTACCTAATGCCCTAGGCTAACCCTTTTCAGGCTCTTGAGGGGTTTTGCCGCAGATATAATATATCTTCAGATGTGGTATATGAAAAAGTGGATGGTACGTATGCTGCTGTTCGTATGTAGTATTTTCAATGCTCGAGACATTGATTCTGTGAAGTAGTTGCTTGTCAATGCAATAGTTGATATAATTTTCATTTCTGATCATCAAGGAACAATCCTTGTGTACACACGACCCCCATCACCCCGCAATCGGTGAGAGCCGCTGAGGGATTGGGTTGATGATGTATTGAAATTTGTAATGAAGAAAGAAGACTTTTTGGTGTCACTGACTGATAATGAGCTTATTGCTAAGTTATTTTGCTGACTGGATTGCATTTTTATTATTCAGGGAAGACCCCATATGTATATGCTCGTGTTATGGAGCCCTCTAGATTTTCTTTGGAGGTTAGTTGTTGTCTCGTGGACACCTGGGCTAATAATCATTTGGCCTATTCTAGTTCTTTTTTTTTTTCAATCTAATGAAATTCTTTTGTGAACTTGGAAACTAATTGAATCAGTACCTAGGTCTTAGCTGAGGATCTGCCTGGTACCATTTCTAAGCTGGCATTCCCAAAGTCCATGCGTTGGAACTCACAGGTGCTTTACTTTGTTCTTTTGGAATATTGAGTTTCACAGTACATAACTATCCTGTTAAGCTATTTCATGATCTGCAAGGCTATAACCATGGCTTACATATTTAGATGCTTGTACAGTCTCATATGTTTTATTTAAAATGATATATTCCATGAGGTGAAGTTATTATTTCAATTTGATCTAACTGCTGAGTATCATGTTTGAACTTCAGAGATACAAAGTACGAAGTACGTGATGTTTTTAAATGCTTTTATTTTACTTCCCTGAGAAAATGAAGGCTTTTAACTGTTATTATAACTGTTTGACTGAAGTTCTTCTGCGGGGCTTTCTAGAAGATAGTAAATGCTGCAATTTTTTGTTAATGTTCAACTACCATGCATACGTTGGTAAATCTAAGTCATCCCTTCAAGCTAATTAACTACCATGCGTACCGTTGTTCTTTTCCTTTTCTAGTTAATTTAATCCAAAATATGTTAAGTCACAGCTTTTTATCGGATTAGTATATCTACATAGTATTACTCAAAAAAATAGTATTAAATATCAGTTTAGGTCACGGTCGTGGTACCCATTATTGCGGCATAATATGTTAAATGCTGTCAATATTGCTTCAAAAGGCGGCAAAGTGCTGTTGGGGTAAACTCCAAAACCTTTATATCTCGGTCACGGACAATATTAAAGCTTTGCCATTATTTATGATGTTAAAATAGTTTTTACGCTGTTGCATGAAAACCATCTATCTCTATCACTAGGCCCATTTGAGAACTTAAACAAGAAGATTTTGTCCACTAGGAATAGTAATAATAGGAACACAACCTAGATGCCCTTTTGTGATCTTAAGCAGGAAGATTCCGTCTACTTAGAAATAGGAGTGTGTTGACTTATGAAGCTAGCTGTGTTAAATGTTTTACCTTGGTCTGAAGTCTCTGGCCAAACTTTCATTGTTGTTTTGACTGGGGGAAGTGGTTTTCCTTGGTGGGTTGCTCTTTGATAGATTGTGTGCTTAATTCTTGTAGTAGCATCTAAAAAATGTTCTTGTTCATGGTATGGTTGGGGCTTTTGATTTCTTGTGGACTTCTCTTTGGTAATGGTTATATGTGGAGCAACTGTCTTTATTCATATTTTTGGACTCGAGACATTTTTATAAATATCAATTTTCATTTGACACTTGACACTTGATATTTTTTGTCACATGTAGGTTATGTTTAGCAGGCCTATTCGTTGGATTATGGCCCTTCATGGTGACACAGTCATTCCATTTACTTTTGCTGGAGTTTTTAGGTAACTATATTCTTCCCTGTATGTCTTCAGAAAGTTTCTCCTGTTCTTATCAGATCAAGCCTAAAGTTGACTTTGCAGTTGTCCTACTTGCTCAATTGCCATAAAAATAACTGCATTATGTACATGCAAAATTAGTTAGATGATTACAGCTTCAAGCTTCAACTTCTGAACCGTTGTAGCAGCCTCTTTTTTATTATTGAATATCTATCCATCTAATTTCATTTTTTATTGTCTCAGCGGAAATTTATCGCATGGACTCCGTAACAGTCCCTTCGCAACTGTCAAGGTATGCAGTTCAGCTGCTAGATACTTGTATGGGAACAAATGAGATTTATATTTCCAACAATTATATTTCCTTAACTTCTGTTGTGCCAAAAAAACTACCATAGCTCATTTAGAATCTATTTGGCTGATACCTTGATGTCACTCTATCTTGGTTTGTGTGTGTTCATGTATATTTCTCATCTGATTTTTTGGTCCCATCATTCAGGTGGAAAGTGCTGAATCCTACACTGCTGTGTTAAAGGATTCTGGAATATCCGTAGACGTTGAGGTACTGCATAGTAAAACAAATCTAAAATAATATGATATTCGGACATGCCAATTGGTTTATTTTTTGCAAAAAGCTGGTTTCTTACTTTCTTGTATGTACTGCTAATAAATTGTTTGTGAATTCAGGAGCGCAGGAAAATGATATTAGAACGTTCAAACGCTTTGGCTGAAAGCGTTAACGGAAAACTAATTTTGCCAAGTGGTTTATTAGATGAGGTGCTCTACCATCCTGTGTTGCTCCAAATATGGAAATATTTGATTCTTTCTATGATTAATGAATAAAAAAACTTTTTTTTGTATCCTGTTTAGGTTTTGAATCTAATTGAAGCTCCAATGCCTATACTTGGGAAGTTTGACGAGTCTTTCTTAATGCTTCCAAAAGATCTGCTAACAATGGTAAACTTATTATTTGTTGACGTTTCTGTATGGAACCATCTTTAATGCTTGCCATTATGGAACAAGGATAGTCTTAAATGGCTATGATCATGTATTAGTGTTCTAAATCAACCTTTTATGCTCATCCAATCTCAATCAACCATTTCAACAATCTAGGGTATTACAACGAGTTCAGCATTTTAGAGGCGGATATGTCCTGAGACTTTGTATCTTTCATCGCTAGCTCATATGGAGTTGACTCCAGCCATTCTTTAACAGCTTTTCTCTTCCATTTGTACAGGTTATGCAGAAGCATCAAAAATACTTTGGGATTTCTGATAATGAGGGGAGATTGTTGCCATATTTTATTGCTGTAAGATACACATGCCTATGTTAGCCCTTTGTGATCATCAGACATGCTTCTGTACTGTTTTCTGTGAGGCGTATGAGTGTGTATCTAGTGACTAATGATGTTATGGTCTAAATTAGGTGGCAAATGGAGACATTAATGCTGATGTTGTGAGGAAAGGGAATGAGGCAGTTCTCAGGTTTACAAAACTGTCACCTCAAATCCTGTGAATAAATTGGTTTACCCTTCAATAATATAAGAATGGGAAAGTTTCAATATCATTGTCTTGCAGAGCACGGTATGAAGATGCAAAGTTCTTTTATGAGACAGACGCAAGAAAGAAACTTGTAGAGTTTAGAGGTCAACTAAGTGGCATTCTCTTCCAAGTAAGTCGATGGATTTCTGTTGTTAACATTTCAATTTTCAAAAGAAGTATTTTGAGCAAATTTCCCTAGTACCCCCAAGCATAGTATTAAATCTTGGTTTCAGTCGGCGTATCACCTGTTGCAGCTTAATATCGCTCAGTTGCTCTATGCAGCCAATTTCGTCATAAAATGTGGTAAATTTTGGCTCGCTTGGGATGGGGGTAGTTATCTCCCAACCCATCACTTTCCTCCAATTTTTAGTTCATTTAAGCTCCATTACTCCAGTAATTATTACTTCCATCCCAAGCGAGCCCTAATGGTGCTCCAAACAGGATTATACCAAACTTGAGCACTAGTGGGACATAATTTTTTTTTTTTTATTTTATTTTTATTTTTTTCCTCTTGCTAGTTATTACTTATATTTTTCTTTTTATATGAACAGGAGAAGCTTGGAACCATGCTGGACAAAATGAAACGCGTTGAGATGATTGTTGAAAAACTAGCCTCTTCATTGGGTTTTGAAAAGGAGCAGCTTCAGACTGTTGAGGACGCTGCATCACTTGCCATGTCAGATCTTGCTACTGCTGTTGTGACCGAATTCACATCCCTGTCAGGAATAATGGGCCGCCATTATGCGCTTAGAGATGGATACTCGCAGCAGGTTTTAACTTATTAACTTGTATGCCTCTACCTTTTTTTGCTATAGCATATACCTTTCGTTACCCACTACAGGCAGGAGCCACTGTGATATTCTGGGGTAACGTTGTTAGTCTTGTTGTCTTTCTTTGGTCAATATTTTTACTTTTTTCATGAGAAGATGAGAGCATCTATGGGATTGCCCTTTGTTGTCTGCCTTTATTGATCCGTGCTATTTCTTGACTTAGATGTCTCCATTTTTTCTCTATTAGAGTTTCTGACTTTAGTCATAAAAATGGCAGATTGCTGAGGCTTTATTTGAGATTACACTTCCTAGACATTCCGGGGACATACTTCCAAAGACTGATGCAGGCAATGTTCTCGCAATAGCTGACAGGTGTATAGCTATTTATGTGAGCTTGCTGATATTTCAAATTGGTGTGGTAACATCTTATATTCTATTTGCTTCTTAGTTTAAAAAACATGCCGGGGCTATTGAGGCACACTACTACGCAATTTCCACACCTTTTTTCTAGTTCTTCTGTTACGCCCTTCCTTTGCTCCATTATACCCTGCTTTTATTTCTTCACATGCTGGCATTGTTTAAACCAAAAAAAAGTGTGTTGATGCACACAATTTGATTGCCAAAATGGTGTGCACTCCTCTTTTGCATGAGGCGCGTACTTTCACCTTGTCAACACAGCCCTCCCTCGTGGGCCTCGTCGCCGTGGTGCATCTCATGCTTTTTTAAACTAAGATTTGCTTCTGTACTGCAGATTAGATAGCCTTGTTGGATTATTTGCGGCAGGTTGTCAGCCTAGTTCCTCCAATGACCCATTTGGTCTACGAAGGATATCTTATGGCCTTGTAAGATTGTAAATCCTGCTCTACTTCTAAGCTCCGTTGCATCAATGTAATGATAAATTTTTCTCACATTTGAGTAATGAATAGGTACAACTGTTGGTCGACAATGATATAAACTTAGACTTAAGATGGGCGATGGAGCTCGCTGCTAAGATTCAACCCGTTGCAGTTGATTGCAATGTTCTAGATGATGTAAGCACATTTATTTACTTAAAGAGTTATTCTGATCTGTTGGTTCATCAGTTCATGATGCTTAGTGTTTAGCATATGCTGCTACATTAAATTTCTTAATTACAAAATTCAACGAATGTTATAGTTGTAAGGTGTGCCTTAACTTTCCATTATATGTGTATTCTACGTTAGTTTGTATTTGGGTTCCTGTTATTTTTCTTCTGACATTTCTGTAAAAAATTTGGATTGTTACTGCAGGCACATCAATTTGTTACTAGGAGGCTGGAGCAATATCTGGTCTGTATTCTGTAACTAGTGATAGCTTTTATTTTAGTTTTATCAGCCAACTGAGAAATTTTATGGATAAATCACAGATCCCTTCCACCACGCTTGATATTTGAAAACGCGATCCCCAACAATAAAAGTAGGCATAGGCGCATAGCTTAATCTGAACTTGTAAACCACAAGTCCTTGACCTAGTTTAGAGTTGAGGCCTTATGTAGGTAGAGCTATTAACTTCATCTTCCAGGATGCTTTTGCTATGAAAAATAGAGCTAGATTGGGTGTCATTAAGCTCAAAATAACGAGTTTTCACGAACCTATTTGTTTATTAGAGGAACGGAGTCATCAATTAGTAAAGCCTACCCATTGTCTTGGTTGAGCTGGTATGGAGCTCATAGTCGCTTAGTCCTCTTCCTCTATAGCGCTGATTTTTTATTAGTTGCTTGTTTAGTCAAGGCTTTTGACATTGACGAAACAAACATTATTTTCCCCTTCTTGGGGAGTATATAAGCAATATCCATGTTCTTATCCCTGGGTCCAAATTTGGTGGCAGGTTGACAAGGGATTGAACCCAGAAGTTGTCCGATCTATCCTCTTGGAACGGGGTAATTGGCCATGTCTGGCAGCCAAATCTGCAGTGAAGGTGCGTTCCCTCATAGTCGCTATTGTCGTGAAGCTTCTATTGGCTTTATCTCCTTTTGACAGATCAACTGTCTATGATGTCAATAAGAATATATGTTTTAGGATTGAGATAGTAAAATCTATTTCTTGGCAATCTGTCTGCCCCTTCTGTAACTACCCCTTCTGCTACCCCTGCGTCATCAGTTTTGAGGATCCTGTTTGTGTATTCATACTCTTCACCTGATTTGACTTTTGTTAGACAAACTATCTTCCTTTTAATTATATGTATAGACAATTTTTCCCTACTCAAAAGATAGAAAACTCACGTCTCAGATGGAAATGCTGTTGAAAGATGAGCTCCTACCAAAGATTATCGAAGCATATTCTAGGCCCACGAGGATTGTTCGAGGGAAGAACACTAATGTAAACACAGAGGTAATAACTATAACTCGAGTTGCGAGTTGCTCACATCCTGACCAGCTTTTTTTTAGTATTGTTAACTTTTTTCTTGTGAATAATATTTCATGGAGTAATCTATGTTACTCTGACTCGGCCGCGACTGTTGGAGTGTCAGATACGATTGTTGTCGGCGAAATTTTCAATTTTCGGTCTAAAATGAAGTGTTGTATCGTGTTGGACACGCAACATGCTACCAAATTGAAGTGTTGGAGTAACATGTTATGTTTAAGTCTTTTAACGTTAGGGCGCTGCAGACTTCATGGAAATTTGCTTCATTTAACTGCCAATACCCCAATTTCGTAGCTACCCTTTGGTCGATTTGAAGTCGTGACTGTTGTAGACTTATAGCTAATATGTCATATATATCTTCTCTTAACAGTTAACACTCCATCGAAATCAACTTTGAATTATCTTGGTGATCTTGTTCTTTTTGCGACAATAATGCAATCATTTTCGCAAGCATGATTTACTGCTGTCAATACCCTAATAGGTAAATGAAGTTGCTTTTGAGACCGAGGAGGAGAGAGCTTTGTGGAATGCGTTTTTGTCAGTTAACAGTAAAGTTCATCATGGTAACTCCTTTTTCTGCAGATTACTTTTTTACTGGATCATTTCCTGTCTTTTTTTTTTTAATACCCTCTTCACATGAAAAGTCATTACTCTAATTGAATGAAAACCGAGTGTCTGAGCAAGTATATATTCCTTGAATGACATACTTTATCTTTGTTTTTTGGATTCGGAATTCTGAATTTTCCAACAGGAGTTGAAATAGATGATTTTGTTCAAGCGTCTTCAGAACTAGTACAACCTCTAGCTAATTTCTTCGATAATGTATTTGTAATGGTGGTATGTTTCTATTCTTACAGCTCAAGGCTTCACATAAACATTCTTGTGTAATAAGCAAATAAAGTTGACCACAAATAATTGCTTTTTCCAGGAAGATGAACAGATTAGGAAGAATCGGCTTGCGTTGCTCCAGAAAATCGCAGACCTTCCAAAAGGAATTGCAGATCTTTCAGCATTACCAGGTTTCTAATTCTATTCAATTAGCCACTGTACTAGACCACATTTTTGGTGAGAATTATAGCATTAGTGAATAGGCCTGTAAACTTAATTTATGTAAAGGAATAACAAAAAAGCCAAACTTGAATAGATTCATTTGTGAACTAGTCAAGGCTTGAACACAATTTTGTTTTCGACTAAAAACTCGAGAAATTCCTAATATTTTATTTTTCATGTACTTAATTATACACTTCTTTCTAATAATTGAGCAATGACTGCCAAAAAAAAAAAAAAATAATTAAATCTCCTCGTTGAGTGCACAATGGTCCACCAACAACCCACTAATATTCATCTTCATGTTGCTTCATTCAGACAAAAAACTTTTTTCTTCCTCATTTTTTTCCCTCACATTTCCTATACCATTGTAACCCACATTTTCCATCTCTTCTTTATTCATCGTTTTCGTCTTTATCCATGAAGACCCCATGTCGGTCTCGTGCAATTATCTTCCCCTTCATGGCTCAAGGCCACACTTTCCCTCTACTTGACTTAGCCAAGGTTATGTCATTTCGAGGCGTAAAGGTGACCATTATCACTACACCGTCCAATGCTAAACAAATTTCTGCCCATTTTGGCCCCGAATTCTCATCCACAATTTCGACTCATGTTATACCGTTTCCTGTAGTAGATGGTTTACCTCTAGGTTGCGAAAACACGAAAGAACTAACCTCAGATGATCAACGTCTTCCATTCTTAAGAGCGACTTTGAAGCTAAAAGAACCGTTTGAGAGTTATCTTAGAGATCTTTTAGAGAGGGGAGACCGTCCCATTTGTGCAATTTGTGACTTCTTCCTGGGATGGGCGATCACCGCCTGCTCTTCCTTTAACATCCCTGGAATACTCTTTAACGGTACGGGAGTCTTATCGTCCAAGTTTAGTCGTACTGTATACTCAAATGACGAATACATGAGGACTTTGATGAATGGCGAAAAGCTGGAAACTCTGTCTGGATTAGTGTGTCCGTTCCCCTTGATTCTCGACGATTTCCCTAATTTAAAGGATAAAAATAGCCCCTCGTTGAAGTTCTTCCGAGAAAATGGTGATGGTGGCGCGTCTAGCACTTGTTGGGGAGTACTATGCAACAGTTTTGAAGAGCTCGAAGGTGAGTTTGTAAGGGCTCTTGAGGATTCTTATGGAAGATCAATTGTTAAGGTATGGTGTGTTGGGCCACTTCTACTATACGGAGATGGTAACATCCCGAAATCTTCAATTTCTCATGATCCGTCTAATTTGTACCAAAGTTGGTTAGATGAGCTACATGAGAGAAAAGAGGGTGTAATATATATATCATTTGGGACACAATCCCAGATATCAAACCCCCAGATGGATGAGATTGCCCTGGGACTAGACTCGGCTGGTCACCCGTTCATCTGGGTCGTTCGCTCGAGTAGTTGGACACCACCGTCCGGATGGGAGGAAAGAGTGACAGGTAGAGGGTTAGTGATAAGGGAGTGGGTGGATCAAAGGAGTATATTAGCCCATCCAGCAATCGGAGGGTTTTTAAGTCATTGTGGTTGGAACTCGGTGCTAGAGAGCTTGTCTATGGAGGTACCCATATTGGCTTGGCCAATGGGTGCCGAACAACCCCTAAATGCCAAACTATTGGTTCATGTCTTGAAGGCAGGGTTAGCCATGGATTCGACACTCGACGAGGTAAGAAAGGAGGATGTGATATATGGGTGTAATGCCATTAGTAGTGGAGTGAAGGAGTTGATGGGTGAAGAGAGTGGAAGATTAGCTCGAAAAAGAGCTAAAGAAATCGGATTAATGGCAAGAAATGCTGTAGAGAAAGATGGTTCATCTTCTAAGAAATTGGATCAGATGATAAAGTCTTTACAGGAGTACAGTATGCTATCTGATTGTTAAATAATTCAGTAATATGGTTTTAAGAAATTAAATCTTGCGATTTTTCGATGTATTTTTACTGGATCTTACAATTTTGTTTTCGACTAAAAAGTTCCAGATCCAACTTAAAATCTTTTAAGTTAGACTAGTTTGAAATAGCCAGTGAGGTAATATTCCATCCACCCTGGATAAATATTCTAGTTTGAAATACCCGATGATCAATGACCTGAACCCGGCCCAGACCCGACCCGATATCGACCCGATTAAAACGATGATCTGATAATTATTAAGTTTAATATTGATCAATTTAAAAGCAATTTAGTATTTAATTTGATACCTTTCACTTAATAATGAAATAATTAGACCAATTAATGGTCGAAAAAAATAATTTTTAAGGTCAAAAATTGAAGTAACGCAATAAAATCGCTAGAC
>JAGPOY010001677.1:0-16569 GCA_018983105.1 Silene uniflora
TTAGTTTTTACTTTATCCTATACCCTATATAAAAAGTGGGAATAGCCCACCGTCATTTGCGTTACTCATATGTTTTGCGTAACTTTCATATCCCCATTTTGCCCTTGCTTCATACTCTTGCATAGTTTTTGTATCACCATTATACCCTTGCTTAGTATTGTGCCACACATTCACCAGCTTTCAATCTTATTTGACAGTTAACACATCCTCTTTTCTCTTCTTATCTACTACTGCACCATTTAGTTTCATTGTTATCATAAAACCACCTTATTTACTTTTACTTTCCTACTCATCCACATTTTTTTTGTCTTGATTTATTTTATATAGCATTAGCATAAAATACAACCGTCCTACAAAAACTAATTAATACTCTTCCATCCAGATTATTTATTTACATATTTCATTTTAAGATGTGTCATCTACTGTCACCCATTTGTTTACCTTTTTTATATTGTGAAGACTAATTTGAATAAGTAATTTACTCATACATGGCATTATTGTCCACTTGCGCTCGTGTGGTATTACCCACTATAATGATATAGACGGAGTACTCTCTAATGTTTCTAAATCGTGTTGCCAATTAAGAGTTCGCTTTTCCATATACTACTATCGAAGAGAGGGATGGACTAAGAAGTTGCAGCCCGAGCATCGCCGGGCCAAATAACTAGTTTTTATAAAAATGTCAAATACGAAATGCCGAATTTGAGTGTGTGCCGTATGTTTTTCACACCTTCTGTATTTATAAATAATATGCATGAAATATGTTCACACACATTAGACAAAGTGGATAATGATGTTTCATTTTCAATCAATGAAACTACAGTAGGTCTTGCTTGCGACGGGTCGGATTTTGCGATGAGTATTTTGTGAGGGGAAATGGGTAGAGGGGACAAGGTGGGCACCCCCCATGTGCTTCTCCACTCACCCTTGATGGGTATTTTGTGAGAGAATATGATACCCGTCACTCATTTGTGACGAATAATGTCCGTCACAAATGAAAATTTGTGATGAAACTAAAGTTCAACCGCCAAAATTTCAAGCTTATCACACGAGAAAATAGAAAAAGCACACAACCCCTGTCGGGGTCATCACACGATCGGGGACGTAAACAATTTCATAATTATCAAATTTGATTCTCAATTTTCGCTAAGTATGTATTATACTTTAACTCTGAGTATATCCGATAGGGGACATCATATACTACGACACCACTTTTAAATAGCGTCTTTTATCCACTTTAACCATGAACTCGATATACGATTATATGAGCATACACTCCGTATTCCCGACGCACATTATATCAATTACGAGCTCAAACCAATTGACATAGGAAACCCGAATGCACTTAAATGAACTTGTGATCAATATCACCAACATAATTTACCCTTAATAATAATCTCAAGTTTCAATTTTTCTTCCATTTTGGGAAGATTCAAACTTGGGATTAAAAATGGAAGAATGTTGAAACTAGGGATTATTGGTGTTAAATTTCCTTTTTTTTAAATCATTATACTCACTTCATCCCGATCCAGTCATTTGTTTACTTCTTATTGTTTTTTCATTATGACAGTTAATTAACCTACGTAATTAATTCAATTTAAAATATGTTTTTTAAAAATAGAAATTTATATATTTTTATTTACGAACTTTATTCAACTTAGATTGAATAGTTAGCACTGTTATGAAATATTATGGTGAGAACTATAAACGCTTAATAAATAAATGATGATTTTGTCAGTAAAATTTATTCTAAAAATGAAATCCCAAAATTTATTTAGTACTCCCTCCCATTCACTATAATCGCCCCATTTGATATGGGCGCGGTACTTAAGGAAAATTATTAAAATAAGAGTAAAAGAGTTGTGTGGGGTTGGTGATAGGAGAGAGGGGTGAATTATTATGAGTTAAATAAGGAATTGTGGGGCCAAAACCTTAAAGAAAATAATAAAATCGAAGTAAAAGAGTTTTGTGGGGCTTAGTGGGAGGAGAGAGGGATGAATAAAATAAGAGTAAAACTTACCAAAAAAGGAAACAGGACAATTACTTGAATAATCCGTTTATGGAAAGTGGGGCAATTATAGTGAATAGGAGGGAGTATATTGTTTTTGATGTTAAGTTACTTTTAGATTGAAAAGCTAAATTTAATTTTTGTTTTTAATGCTACAAGTTCTTTTGATATTTAAAAACAAAAAAATTAAATACATGATGATGTGTCTTGCTAAAATTCTCTCACAGGGTAAATGGTGTAATGTTATAGTTTGTCATGCATTTTTATTATATACTAGTTTTACACCCGTGAAAATCTACGGAATCATCTAAGGTATTCGATAATGGTTTAAATTTCAAACTTAGAATTAGAATGAAATGTATAATCCACCAAAGTCAAATTATAATGTAATGAAATAAATTGAAATTTATAAAATATCAAAATACATCGTAAGATCACCCATGAATAGTTCATAACAAATCGTACACTAAAATGACGGGCATCGATATGTTTATGACCAAGGTCGAAAAAATTAAATAAATCAAGTAGGTGAAAAAGTTATTTTATGAAAGGTAAAATGATAAAAATAAAATAAAATACCAACACAAAACATACATCTGAAAAAAAAAAAACTATTTAGACTATTATTAATCATTCAAGTTGATGTCGTCAATCTTGTAGTTATTCTGCAATATATAATTGTTTAGTATTTCAGTTCTCCATATAGTATTGTTTCTCCAATTAATCGCTTTCTAAAAAAAGTAACTCTGTAACTAGTATGGATTAATTAACAAAATAATCCAAATTCTTAAGGGTCATCCACGCCATATGCCTTTAAATTTATGTGTTTTTTTTTTTTCAAAACATGAATAGATTATTTTATAGTTTTTATACTAATTTTATTTGTATATAGGATGGTGGAATTAAGTATAACAATAAATGGACCAATTCTTGAAATAGCAATAAGAGCAAGTATTGGCAAATCCACATCATCTTTTAAGCTACAACTATTGTAAGCTACTAAACAATTCCAATGGATTAAAAAGAATAAATTAAAAAAAAAAAAAATTAAAAATTAGCTAATTTTCTATTGGTTGATTGTTATTTGTAGGCCCATATAAGCAAGTAGCTTAATGAAGCTACTAGCTTAAGCCAAGTCACCCTACATTGCCTTCTCCAATGGTGTAGCAACTAGCTTGCAATTTCTTAAAATTAAAATTGCAAGCAAATCATTAAGCTATATCTAATATTTTTTTATCGATATAATAAATGTTTTCAAGGTGTAA
This sequence comes from Silene uniflora, assembly GCA_018983105.1. Taxonomy (NCBI): domain Eukaryota; kingdom Viridiplantae; phylum Streptophyta; class Magnoliopsida; order Caryophyllales; family Caryophyllaceae; genus Silene; species Silene uniflora. Next base: position 3,274 of record JAGPOY010001677.1, read on the forward strand.
ATAATATTTGAAAGATGCACGTGGTGATAAGATTTTAAACATGCACGTGGTAATGTTTCAAAGTTTTTTAATGAGAAAAGATGTGTACCCCTTTGAAAACTAAAAAAATAGTAGTACCGTCTAGGATATCCCGAAGTTTTTTTGGGGTTTGGTATATCGTAATATACTAATTTTGAATTATTGCATTATTGATTATTCGAACCTGATAATTCGAGACACTTGAATACTTTCTTCAGTTCTGATTATACAATCGACAACTACGATATATGCTGAATCGATTGCAGCCACATTCTTTTTTGGTTAAAGACCGCGATGATTTTTGTTCTAACATAGGAAAAGTTTAATGTTTGATAGCACTCTTATCATAGAGCGGAATTGAAAAGTTTAAAGATATATTAGGTATTGTCTAACAAAATTCCTCGAAACCAAGGCCACATAATTTGTGACAAAATCGTCTAGCAGTACCCAAAAAACGGGGACCTCTCAATTGATCCCTATGACCACAGATGTAAGACCACAAGCGCAACAAAACTACAGCCGAAGTTTTCAGTCTCGGGCGTAAGGTTTCTGACGGATAATTATACAGAGTATTACACATTTACACTAGAATAATATTCATCTGGTAGTATCATAGCTAGTGTACATGTGGTTAGAAAGCAATATAATGTGCGTAGTTGATTCTATATTTACATACCGAAAAATACCCTTCTGGTTCTTCAACTCAAAAATTGTACTCCGTATTTGTGACGCTACTGAGAACGCTTGCTGCAAGAAGTACGCGACTGCAAGTTTGCAAAGGTTTAAAGCCAAAGCTCTTGTTATGCGTTGCCTGTAAGCACCACATTCAATTAGATGATGTACAAGGATCCAAGTCAATGAAACTTCAGCGTCCAAAATTTTATCGAAAAAGAGAAACAAGGGTTACTAGATACTAACTTGATAAAAATCGCGTTCTTTAACTTCATTCTACATCTTTGACTTCAGCTTCAACATCGATAATTGTTGTTGAGGCCGGGGCGTCCTTTCCTGCAGCGAGATGGTTAAATAAACCTTTCGAGCTGAATTCTAATGCCTGTTGAATTCTAAACTCCAAACGGAATATTAAATATACAGAGCCACAGCTCGAGCTTATAGCAGCTATGTCAATCAAAGAGTAATCGGTGGCCAGTTGACTAAAAGAAAAGGACAGGAAGTGATGAATGTTAAAGCATCTGGAATTCAAGATAGTACCTTTCCCGGACCAAGGTGAGAAATCATCAAATGCTTGTCCAAATGGCGAAGATCGATTTGAGAACTTGATTGGTTCTTTCACAAACTCATTTCCTTCGACTGAGAAAAAATTAATAACCAAAGATAGATTGAAAGAAAACATCAGGAACATTTTGCAGATAGAAATTAATAAGTACAGAAACATGATGCTGCGAATAGGAAACTTCGAGATTCCTGAATCAGTATTCACCAGATTGTAGTAACATTTATCCACAAACGACATGCCAAAAATTGAATAAATCAAAAAGATAAAACTCCGCATTTGTTTCACCTGAGAAGGGTTGACTGCAGAAGGGGCACAGCTGAACTTCTTCATCATTGAGAGAAGATCTGGCACACATCAAGCAGGCACATAAAAGGCCAGTAATAAAGCCAGAAAAGACTATCAGCACGCTTTAATATTCAATAATGATCTCTTTCTTGCAAAAAGTTGAATGTTTCCTTACTTGAAAACCTGAAACTCGTTACCACAGTTCGGACACTGCATGTACAGCAAAAAGAAAAAAAATCAGCTGAAATAACTAACTGCATCTACTTGAAATAACTAACAACGACAGACAGTTCACAAATGCAAATCACATGCAATAACTTTTGACAAATTAACATTCCGCTATTGAAAACTAGTGATTCACATGCATGTACGGCGTCTGCTATCTAACATAGAAAAAAGCAGAGATCTATGAAATCTTACAGCGCTTTGTACTATATCTCGTTTCGCCCACCAGAGGAATGCTCCAAAGCCAACTATTGGAAGAACTATTGACAACAGCTGCATAAGTGCAGATATAGACAGTCAGATTAATAGTACAAATTGTCCCTGTATAATATAACTACGCGGAAGGTGTGATGTTTGATTCATGTCGCAAATAGAACAAGAATACAAATTTGCGCAACGCAATGATCATCCAAACGGACCAAACATATTAGAACATATAAAGAATAGTTCTGTTCCTCTAATAAAATTAGCATATGGCATAATGTAAGCTTTTAGTAAAATTCTGAACTGTCGATCAAAATTGGACCAGGCTATAAATTCAACGAGTCTGCCTGGCATATATCCATATAAAGCTTATGCAACCGATAATAGTCCCATATGGCTTTTATGATCGATACAAGACCTCTGCAACAGATCATATGTTGCAGACTACATGCAGTCACGACAAACAATCTATGAATATGAAAATGTCAGCTAGTTTTATGATTGATCCATCTAACGCTACAAAATGGTAATGACAGTTACTTGTGCTAGACAGGCTAATGAAATCTCAAATATGAAAATTCCAATGTTAGCAGTATCGCCACAATGAATAAGTAATCGAAAAAACAAATTCAGGCTGAAACAAGTTGAGAAAATAGTAAACAAATGACTGAGACATTCAAGTAAGGAAAACATAAAGAATTGAGCAGGACGGAGAGGGTAGATGGGCTGATTTATGAGGGGAATTATGAGGGCTACAAAATGGTCATGACAGGTAGCCAGTTACCTGTGCTACCTAGCTAGTGAAACCTCAAAGATGATAACTTCAGTGTTAACAGGACCACAACATCGAATGAGCAATCGAAAAACCGAATTCAGACTGAACCATTTCACAAGCAGGTCTCACTTAGCTTTGCAACTAACTGTAATATAATGGTACTCATACTTATGACCGGGTTTCTCAATCAATCCGTCAGCATAAGGAAGAAAAACAGTTTCATAGCCAGAATCAAATTTGTACACATGCAAAATCCATCAAGCTGCATAAATGTTGATTAACAAAGCTAAAACATATACTCCCTCCGTCCCAATTTCAATCAATTCTATAAACTCAAACGTAAAGAAATGACTGAGTCACTCAAATAAGAAAAACGTAAAGAATTGACAGGTACAGAGGGGAGTAAATCAAATTTGTACACATGCAAAACACACTAAGCTATATAAATGACAATTAACAAAGCCAAAACATATATACTCCCCCATCCCAATCAATTCTATAAACTGAAACGTAAACAAATAACCGAGACACTCAAATAAGGAAAACGTAAAGAATTGATCAAGTGAGTAAATTAAGGAAGAGTAATACCCAAAGGGAGACAATAGTATCCAAAACCCAACCAAGCTGACCACTTAAAGACAGGTAAGTTAATCCCACAGCTAATGCAAGATTACCCAATACTCTTGCATTTATACCATCATCTTTACCTCCTCCACCACCTCCACCGTTAAAATTAAACCCTTGATTAAACTTCACAATTACATTCCTCTTTTTATTCCTCAATTTATTTTCACCAAACAAAAACCCATCTTTTTTTATTTTCAAATTTGATTGATTTTTATAAAAAGCTCCAAACTTTGAGCAAATTTGACAGTAAGTTTTGATGGGTTGGTGTGATTTTGGAAGAAGATAACAAATTGGTAAAGTATTGGTAGTGATGGAAATCATTTGGAAACCATGAACACTTGAAAAATTGAAATTTCTGGGTTTTTATATTTCTAGCCAAGTAAATTAAGTTTACAAAAGATGGTACTCGAATTGGTATAACAGTTAGTACAAAAATTGAATCTTATCTACTCCATATTTGGTTGCTGTCCAAGTAGACCACAAAATGTCAGCAAAAAAATCAGGGATTGATTGGGAAGTTTCGAGGTTTGGATTAGGTTCGGGTTTTAAGTAGAAATCGAATTGTAAAAGGTGTAGTTATTTTTTTTTAAAACAATGGAGTAATAAACATAAAGATTAAATCGATTGTTAGTTCATTTTAACCTAAATAATAAAATGGTGTTGTAAAATCAGTTAAGTTGTAACCGATTTTTAAAATGGGGTAGTAGTTGTAAAATGGTGGTAGTAGACTCTTTTCAAATTAGAACATGTGTTGTAGGATAAATGTTTCATAAATAATAAAAGTCGTGATGTTAGATTGTTAGTTCATTTAAACCTAAACATTTCTAGTATCTTTGATGTTCTCTTTTGCCAATATATGTCAATTATATCCCATTTTTGTATCACGGATTTGGGAATTTGGCAAAACTAGTAAAAAACGTTGTTGTGACTTATTCACCTAAAGTGAGAGTAGACGGTTGATAACATTAGCAAATGTGAAGTCTAGTTGTTAAAACTTGAGTAAAACTATCACGGTTCTCAGGTTCAATTCCGACCAAGAGCAATCTTGTGTGAATTTATGGCATGAACGACTATACGATTGACCGGGTATACCCGAGAGGCTTATCAGTATGCACCGAAAATAGCGGCCGGGCCAAACCCAAAAGGGCCAAAAGAACATTATTTAAGACACAGGATGACTTTGAGGTTGACTTTAGACATGTCTTTGATACCTTAGCTTTTGCACTTTCCTCTAATCAGAGCTCAGGTTTCTGCTCCTGCTTCCTCCTCCTCTTTATCATCAAATTTGCATACAATGATTGAACTTTGTAAGTATTCATCTTTTCATTATAATTAGCAATTTATTTTCATGTTTTACATGCTAATAAGTGGCTTAATTACTTTATTTGCTGTTTGTGGCGGTCATAAGCTCGCGACCCCTCACAACCCCTTTCCCTTTTAACCATTATTGTAGGGCGGTGATAACGCCACTACCATTTTTGTTAATGCCACTTAAATTGTGAGAGAGTGAATAGTAAGATGCCCATATAATAGACTTGTAATTGAGTGGCATTAATAAAAATGGTAGTGGCGTTATCATTACCCTTATTTTAACTGTGTGTGAGATATCACAATCTTGTGAGTTATGAGTTATGACCGTCACAAGTAAGAATTTGTGTTCTTTATTAGCTTCTGGTAAAATATTATTAGCCTGATTCAAATGCTGTTTCACCTGTATTTGGATTTTTGAGAATCTGTAATATGGCAGAAAGAGTAGTTATAGATTAGTTAGTCTTATTTGAGACCGTCACGAAAGTCATACTTTTCAAGAGTTACTCATTTACGCGGTTCCTGACATGGGCGAATCTTGAATTTTTCGAGGGTTTTCAGTGAAATTTAGTAATTACTCAGTTCCTGTAATCGAGTTTACTGTGGGTAAAAGACCTGCTGCTATTGAACTTACTGTCTTTTACCTCCATTTTTACCTTCCTTCCACTTCCCCTCATAATTACTGAGATGCTATTAAAGTCTGTGCTTTTTCTGCAGTAAGTTCAATAGCAGCAGGTCTTTTCGTCACAGTAGTCATTTTCCTGGTAAAGGAGTGCTTGATCTTGAAAGAAGTAGCAGAAACAATCGAGTCTCTGAAGAACGTATTGGATTTTGTTGGCAATTTTCCCAAATGGTTACGATACTACAGTGATCTCAATGCTAACGTGCTAAAACTCGAGGATAGAAAGAGTAATTTGCAGTATAGGTTGAATGATCTACAACAGCGTGTCGAAAATGAAGAGCATCGAACTGGCAGAACCCGAAAGAAAGAAGTTCAGCATTGGCTTGACACTGCTGAAAGCAAACTAGCTGATGTCAAGGCTGTACTTCTTACAATAGACCAGGGAACCAATCGTTTCACGAGATTTCTAGTTCGAGCTTGGTGGGGAAATCAGGTTGAAAAATTGATTGTGGAAGTGGATGATTTGCATAATTTGGGTGTCTTCGAGGAGGTGCTATCGACTGTCAGGGAAACGGCAGAATTACCATTGACCCCATTGGTGGGCACGGCTGCAAGTGAGAACATCGGAAAAATTACAACGTGGTTGGAAAATGGAGTCACCAAAATCGGAGTTCATGGAACTAAAGGAATCGGCAAAACTGCCCTTATGAAGCATATCCATAACAAGCTTTTGAGAAACGGAAAAGTACACGTGTATATGGTCACAATCGCTGAAGAATGTCACGACTATCAGATGCAGTCTGCTATTGCAGATGCGGTAGGTGTTGACCTGCAGGAAGAAGATCAAGTGAGAAGGGCAGCTTTACTATGTCGAGCATTGAAAATGCGAAATTTTGTGCTTATTTTGGACGGATTGACCCGATATTTTGCCTTAGAAAATGTCGGAATTCCTCTAGACAATGCCAGAGGGAAAATGATAATCACTTCAAGGTCAACAGATGTGTGTAGGAGAATGGGGTGTCAGAACTATTCTATTGCAGTAACTCCTCTTCTGTTTAATGAAGCGTTAGATTTGTTTAAGATGAAGTTGCATTCATCGTTGTCAGATCCTCGACTAGAGGTTGTAGCGAGCCAAATCGTTGCAGAGTGTAAGGGTGTGGCTCTGAGAATAGTTGAGAAAGCTAGTGATCTTATAGGAATAGATGACTTAACTGTGTGGCGTAATGTACTCAGTGAAATGCAGGAGGCCTGAAATTGTTCACTTGGTGATTTTTCGGCACAACACAAATAACATTGTAGGGATTTCTTGTGCATATTACAATAACTTCATCGGTTGTTTTGAAGTATTTACAATAAGAGGTCAAAGCGAGTCCGTAAAAAAAAAAGATCAAAGCTATAGCATGTTACGAGAACAGCAACAATGTTATAGAAGGGAAAGAGCGAAGTTTTTCTCGTCATCCAAAAAAAAAAGAGCGAAGTTTTTCTCATCATCTAAAAAAAGAGCGAAGTTTTTACTATCCGAGAAGAGTGTAAAGAATTAATTTTCACCAAGAATTATCATCATTCTCCTCTACATTACTTTCTGAGTGGCCTTAAATTTTGATTTTATATCTTTCCAAAGAAATGAAGAGCAATATCAGCATACATCTTATGCCAGAAGATTATTAGCAAGTTAATACTGGTTCTATTTATAGCAATCCCATCTAAAAAACTGTGAATGGATCGCCATGAAGAAAATGACTAATGTCAGAATGATCAGTACAAATCCTAATTAGTTATGGAGCTCGGGGTCAGAAGTTATTGGTAGTTATAACGGCCATCCTCCCTGATCTCTCTGAAAAACAGCAGCAGACTTCGTCCTCCTCTGTAGCAGCCCTCGGTAGTTTTCTACATAAATAGCCGACGTTTAGTAAAGATAGAAAGTTAGCAATAGCAGTACAAGTACTGCATAATATGAAGAGGCAGCATGCAACATTGAGCAAAAATCAGGAACATATAATTCGGAATGATGGATTTATAAAAGTTTCAGGGAATTTCTATAAGAACATTAAACTTATGAAAGGAAGACTATGCTCTTGAGCTACGCAGTGTAAGGGGTATATAACCAGAATGTCTTAAAGCCTTGAAGGCTCCCGCCCTATAACGATCTAAGGGCTTTGGAACTCGGATGTACATAAGTTTTCCATGTGTTAAAAATTGTTATTGTTACTTCAGAAGCATGGACGTTTTAACTTTATTCCAGCAACAGGTCTAAGAAAGTCCTGAATAGTGAATAACATTTGAGTCGTAATACTACCCACCTATAGTAGATGGGTTTACCATAAAGAATAGACAAGGTAAAACTTTGGCTTTACGGAAAATGGATTTACAGTCTCCAAGGGTATGAGAGATTACAACCACAGTAGTTCAATAGGGTTTCCAATTCATTCGTTTACCAAGAATTTTTTACGACACAAGGGGAATCACAATGGCAGAAGCAGATTCTCAACTCCTACCATTGCTACATTCATATCACATCATCTTTTCGAAAACAATCCTCCTAATAGCTGTTGTCAATCTCCTCAAAGATCAACCTTTTTGGAAACAGCTCTCACGTTTTCTCTACTTTTTCGTTGCAAAAATCAAGAAACCGACCTACTCCTACTTAAGGAGAGATCATCGTGAGTTGCTTTTTGACAAGGAGCTCCTTAATTAGAACGACTAAGGCTTAAACCGGTCATTGTGGATGACCCAAGTGTCTCTGGGTCAATAGTCGAAACAAGGACAGATAGACAACAGAAACAAATGAATTTTAATTGACGAAGTATAAGTATTTACCTTTCTAAAGCAAGCAAAAGTTTCATAAATGAGCTTCATAAAACAGAAGACTCCCAACTAGCATAAACAGCAGCAACGATTTTATCATGTAATACAGCTCCAGAACAAGCAATAATCCCACGGTCAAGACCTTCCAGATATATTCCCTTTGAGAAGTCTAGTGGTCGTCCTCCGGCGTCAGTTACCACACCACCTGCCTCTTGTACAATAAGCACACTGCACACCTGCAGCATGATCCCATATCTTTTCTTTGTAGCCTGCACTCGCAAATTTCGTGTAAACTTCAGCATCTCCCCGAGCTATGGCTGCATACTTAACCATGCTGTATACACGCAATGGCTTCCTCCTGGCAATACAACAGTCAGTTAGAATTGGAGTAAGTGTTAGCGTAAAGGAAAGAGAGACCTCACACGGGAAAACATATCAAGTCGTGTCAGGTTTGCTTCCCCTTTAACAAGTCACTACACCCCAAATCCTAATCCAACCCAATTCTTAAACAGGCCAAAGGGTTACAAACTTACAACATCTTAACTCTTTAACTTGATAACTCTGAGTTGTGTTCATGTCATGCGGGCAATGTTTGCAGCTCTACTTCAGAACAAATGCCAAAACAAATCACTGAAGATAACAAAGATCTGACACAAAGAAATTGTCGAAGAGGACAGTCTTATATGCAAACTTATTTATAAGTTACCGAATTAATTAATATCTGACACAAGCATACATAGAAGACACCTCTATTTTTTTTATATCAAACAATTGTAATAAAGATGAATAAGAAAACCTCGTCAACCATAAATATATGGAGCGTAACATCTAACCATACTCCAGCTTGAGCTAAGCGTATATTAGCCGTTGACAAACGATGCTCGAAGTATTCGTTAGAAGGATGGAAATGCAGTGATTAATAGTTCAACCCATTCTCTCCGTTTCAATTACCGATAATTACGCTTTAACTAAAATAGTGATTAGCAGGTTTGCATACATACGTTATTTTGACATAAAAAAAACCATAAGCTAGGCCTCCTAATTGAGGTCACTGGTTTACCGTAATGTTATGCTCGAGTGCATCAATTAGTTTATCTAGTTGCGTGCCATCACTTCTTTCTTCTTCTGTGTCTGCTATGCTGTCGCTCAGGACGTAATTCCACTGAAACATTTTGCCGTATTACTTAATTACTTGTGTTAAAGATGACAGTATGATATTATAAGTGTGGGTGATGAGAGGTTTGTTTTAAATATCGGAATATTTCCCAATAGTTTTGCAGAAAGTATTGCCGAATATGTACAGCAACCAGCTAGATCAGGTTGCATGATTGATTACACCTGGTGAACAACCAAAACGCACATCCCTACATCTAGTTACCAAACCAAGACCCCAAAATATTGCTTGTGCCTTATAAAATATAATTCGAGAATCGGTTGAAACCAAAAAAGAATTGAGAAGATAAAATCAAAGAAAGGTAAGAAAAATTAGTGGTGGCAAAGACCAAGAAAGTTGATGGAGGAAACGAATTGAGAAAATATAATTCTATAGACGACGCACCTGGTCCTGGTGTGTGAGTGTGAACAGCAACAGCAGTCGAACACGTTTGAGCAGCCGCTTAGAATCACCATGAATGCCTTTCAACTGTCTGAGATGATTAATCAAACACATGCTACTCAGAAATCAAACTAATTTTAAAAATAATCTTCCAAACTAAAAAATTACTTAGTTGGATGTAATATCTCTTCTTCATCATCTCCTTTGTCCCTTTGAGTAGTTCCCTGGTGCCCTTGGCTCCCGTCTTCAAATCGAATCTGATGATACAAAATATAGGGATTTTTTTTTTTTAAGAAAATAGGGTTTTCAAAAGGTAGAATAAAAATAGAGAAACACATAAACATCATACAAAACATAGAGAATTAAGTCTGATCAATTAATTAAGCTCACCTAGAAACGATCCCATTTGCTAGGCTTATTCCTAGGCGTAACTCCATTTCTCTTGGCTTTTCCCACCATCTTGTTCATATTTTTCAAGGAATTCTGCACATCGATCGTTGCAAAGACTACGAAAGGCATCCTCCACATCACGTTCCTCTCCATAGTAAACAAAAGCATACCCTGCACAAAAGATAGGTCAGTTTAGTAAATGGTCTATCATAGGTAAATGAGTAACCTCTTTACCATAAACATTTGACGTAAGAGCTTCTCCTTTCAGGCATTTATTAATTGATCATTTAAACCTTTTTCTAGATGTAAGAAAGATGGGTCGAGATTTACAGACAAATTAGAAGAAAAACTCATTCCCTTTGACTGAGGAATTTTAAGAGATAAAAAGAAGACATCAGGAACATTTTTGGAGATAGAAATTACTTTAAGAATACAGAAACTTGATGCTACGTGTGGGAAACTTCAGAGGTTCCTGAATCAGTATTCATCGGATTGCAGTAGCATTTATCCACAAACAAAATGCTGAAATTTAACTCAAAAGTTGAATGTTCCCTTACTTGAAAACCTGAAATTCGTTACCACAGTTCGGACACTGCATGCACACCAAAAAGAAAAAATTCAGCTGAAATAACTAACTGCATCTACTTGAAGTAACTGAGAACCACAGACAGTTCACAAATGCAAATCATGTGAAATAACTTTTGAAAAATTAACATCCTGCTATTAAAAACTGGTGATTCACATGCATGTACAGCGTCTGCTATCTAACATAGAAAAAGGCAAAGATCTATGAAATCTTACAGCGCTTTGTACTATATCTCGTTTCGCCCACCAGAGGAATGCTCCAAAGCCAACTATTGGAAGAACTATCGACAACAGCTGCATAAGTGCAGATAGACAGTCAGATTAATAGTACAAACTGTCCCTGAATAAGACAGCCTACGCGGAAGGTGTCATGTTTGATTTATGCCGCAAATAGAGCAACGCAATGATCATCCAAATGGACCAAACATATTAGAACATACAAAGAATAGTTCTGTTCCTCTAAGAAAATTGGCTTGGCATAACGTGAGCTTTTAGTAAAATCCTGAACAACTGACAATCGAAATTGGATCAGGCAAAAAATTCAACGAGTCTTCCTGGCATATAACCATATAAGCTTATGCAACCGATAATAGTCCCATATGGCTGTTATGATCGATACAAGGCCTCTGCAACAGATCATATGTTGCAGTCACGATATCTATGAATATGAGAATATCAGCTAGTTTTATGATTCATCCATCTAACGCTAGTTTTAGGAGGGCTAATGAAACCTCGAATGTGAAAATTCCAATGTAAGCAGTATCGCCACAACGAATGAGCAATCGAAAAACCAAATCAGACTGAAACAAGTTGAGAAAAAATTAAATAAATGACTGAGACATTCAAGTAAGGAAAACGTAAAGAATTGAACAGGATGGAGAGAGTAGATTGGCTGATTTATGAGGGCTAGAAAATGGTTATGACAGGTAGCCAGTAGCCAGTTACCTGCTACCTAATGAACCTTCAAAGATGATAACTACAATGTTCACAGGATCACAACATCGAATTAGCAATCGAAAATTCAGACTGAACCATTTCAGAAGCAGGTGTCACTTAGCTTTGCAACTACAGTCATATAATGGTACACTCCTACTACTTTTATGACCAGGGTTCGAAATCCGTCAGCATAAGAAGATAACAGTTTCACAGCCAGAATCAAATTTGTACACATGCAAAATACATTAAGCTGCATAAATGATACGAGTAACTAACAAAGCCAAAATCTATACTTCCCCGTCCCAAACAATTCTATAAACTGAAACGTAAACAAATGACTGAAACGTAAACAAATGACTGAAACACTCAAATAAGAAAAACGTAAAGAATTGACCGTGACGGAATGAGTAATTAAGAAAGAAAAATACCCAAAGGGAGACAATAGTATCCAAAACCCAACCAAGCTGACCACTTAAGGACAGGTAAGTTAATCCCACAGCTAATGCAAGATTACCCAACACTCTTGTATTTATACCATCATCTTTACCTCCACCACCACCACCATTAAAATTAAAATTAAAATTAAAGCCTTGATTAAACTTCACAATTACATCCCTCTTTTTACTTCTCAATTTCTTTTCACCAAACAAAAACCCATCTTTTTTTTATTTTCAAATTTGAGTGATTTTTATAAAAAGCTCCAAACTTTGAGCAAATTTGACAGAATTTTTTGATGGGTTGCTGTGATTTTGGAAGAAGATAACATGGTGATGTATGAAAATTAATGGAAAGTGATGGAGGAGAAAGTGTTGTCATTTGGAAACCATGAATGGTACTCGGTTTGAATCTTATCAAAGTTTGAATCTTATCAAAGTTATATACGGAGTGTCGGAGTACGTCGTATTAAAAAGTTTGAATCTTATCTACCGGAGAGTTTCGAGGTTTAGATTAGGTTCGGGTTTTGGTTGAAATCGACTCTAAACAAGATATATACGGAGTAACGTCGTATTAAAAAATAGATACTGAGCATGATAAAAAAAAAACTAAATACGATACATGTACTCAAGTAAATAGTTGTTTCATTTCGAGTCAAAACGGATATTGTAAGAAATAATGTGAAGTAAATAAAAAAAAGTCATGATGCTAGATTGCTAATCCATTTTTGCCTAGATCCGCATTTTTCTGCTCCTAACAAAACAACTTTACCATTATGATCTCTTATAGACTTATACAATATCTAAAGCAGCGTTATTGCCTTCTATTCTCAAACCGTCAAAAATTAACTTTAAGAAATCGTTTCTAGGTTTCTCCCACCAGATTTCTTCCTTACGAGATTTGATTATAGTTGACTTGTCTTTTTCGGGATTATTGAGGTCCTTAAATCTAGTCTCATTCCAGATCTTAATGTTATTATTACATAAAATGATCATCTTAATGATATTGATATGAACATTGTTAAAGATAATGTCATTTCTATAAAACCATCACTACTACAAAAACAGGCTATAACAACGGTTAAAAACCGTTGTTATATAAAAAAGCGGACGTTGTTAAAGCCTCCGTTGTTAAAGGTTTTAACAACGGCTCTCATTTAATCAAAAAACCGTTGTGCAAACTATTAACAACGGTTAATAACCGTTGTCGTTAACAACAACCCGTTGTGGAAAGTGTGAACGATTTTTGGTGGGAAAGTTATCACAACGGTATATTAAAAACAAACCGTT
>JAGPOY010001678.1:0-16565 GCA_018983105.1 Silene uniflora
GGCATCGATTTCACTATAAATCGATTGGATTTTTTTGGAGGATCATCCAATATGTTATTGCTCAAGAACAAGTGAAGGTAGGAGACCTTACTTGTGCCCTATTCCATACGGTTTTGATATGGTATGAAAACCGATTCTTTTACTTGTGTTTTTATTGCATGCATAAGATCTAAAATTTATGAGTATAAATTTGAACATTAATATGTGATATTAGTATGATGTGAAATATGATTTCTAACACTCCGTCCCTTCAACTCACAATGAAACATCCATGAGGTAGAGTGTCTCCTTGCAAGGCAAGTGGGGGCTTGCGGAAAATTTTTGACACATCCTAACAATTAAGCACAAGAGAACATAAAGGATGCATCACAAAAGGTCAACCGCTTTCCTCATCTAAGCGAAGGTTTTTGGGTTCCAAAAATTAAAAGGTCTAGGTCGGGAGATACGCTTCAAGTCCCAACAAGATGCCGACTCCCTAAGCATGGCTCAAGCGACCCTTATGTGATCACATAAGCCAAAGAAACACATTCTAAGGCGGGGAAAAAGGAAACAAGGCTCGTCCTCCAAGGATGACATGGCACGCACAAGATTCAACCAAGAGGAACCCATGACTAAGAAGACCATAGACAACGACATCTTCGCGTTTTCACTCATCACACATTTAAAGAACGGGTGTTTTGTGTACAAAGAGTAGCCGAAACACTCTCCTACTTCGACTCGTGAGAACGTGCCCGCAATCTAATGTGTAAGATAATCCTATGACCAAATGAGTTGCAAAAAACGGGACAATGCACATAATATGAAACAAGGGTTGTATCGGGGCTAGGGAGAAGGACAAAACGGGATTGTCGCAAGCGACATTTGGGCATTTGAGGTTCAAATCAAGAATAGTCAACTACCACTCTTCCCCCTCTTATTGCAACACATGAATCATGTCTATACCGTAACATAGAATTGGTTCTGAATCACTATGCAGAAATTGTATAAACCCGACTCCAAATTGGAAAAATGTTAGAACCCTTTTTACAAACCTTTTATCCTCGGCCCATTATTTGAACACAATGAGTAAAGTCTACACCCTAACAACAAATTTGTATCCCAAAATCATGCAAAAATTGTGTAAACCCGACCCACTTGGAAAAACATCATATGACCTCTTATTCTAGCAACGGCTTTTTCTACCCCCGTCAATGACGAATAGGGATGTTGCTTTCTCTTTCTTTCTTTCTAATTTCTTCAATTTCTTCTATCATGCAAATCCTAGCTACCTTTGTACTTTTCACAATCTTAGGAAGGTTAAATTCAACAATGTCATCCATTATCCTAAAGGTTAGAAAACCATCTCTATTATCTATCAAGACTCCTCCGGTAGCCAAAAATGGCCTACTAAGGATGATGAGGGTGTGCCTATCCTCGGGGATATCGAGGACAACAAAGTCGGTAAGAATCAAGTACTTTTCGATTTTCACGGGTACATCCTCAAGCATACCAAAAGGGCGTTCGAAGGATCTATCCGCAAATTGGAGAGTCATATTGGTAGGGACAAGGCCATGAATTTCAACCTTCTTTGCAACAATCAATGGCAAAACGCTCACACTAGCCCCTAAGTCACATAGAGTTCTAGTAATAGGAACACCGCCAACAAGACATGGGATAGAAAAGTTCCCCGGGTCCTCACACTTTTTTGGCATTTTGTTAAGAAGAACGGCACTACATGCCTCTTCCATAGCCATGATTTACGGTTCACCCAAGGTTCTTTTCCCGGTTATAATTTCTTTCAAGAATTTTGCATAAGTTGGCATGTTCAATATCACCTCGGTAAAAGGTAGGGTGAGTTCAAGCTTTTCAAGGATTTTGCAAAATTTGGCATACTTGAAATTCTCCCTACCCTTAAGAGCTCTAGTGGGATAGGGAATAGTAGTGGTATGTTGAGAATTAGAGGGTACCGTTGGAGGGGGCTTCTTGCTTGTTACCTTTGGGGTAGGTTCCAAGAGCACTTCTTCATCAACCGCTTCCTCTTCCTTTTTTTCATACGGTAGCTCTTCAACATACCCTTCTACATCTTCATCCATTGGCCTTGCTCCACTTGAAGTAGCTTCACTTGTTGCTTTCCCTTCCTTGCTTCACTTATGCTTGTATCAATCCCAATTTCCCGATCTTTGTAGGGGTCCTCAAGCTCAATCCCGCTCCTAAAGATTACCGCATGGGCTTGATAATTTGCCGCGGCATCCTTGGAGCTTTGGCCTTGAGCGAGGAGCCCTCCCGGAGGTCTTTGAGGATGTATAAAAGCATGAGAGGCCATTCGAGCCTCCATTTCCCTCATTTCCTTTTGGTGAGTGACTCTTTGATTAGCCAATTCTTGTTGATTTTCCACCCTCACATTATTCATGTCTTTAGTGTTGATGTGTCTCAATTTTGTGGTGTTTCCCCCTTCTTTTCCTAGCTTTTCGGCCCCACTTTTACACCTTTTTGCGCGCATTTGCTTGCATTTTGTGCCTTATACTCCCACTCTATGAATTCGCGTTTTATTTTGCAGGACTTGGAGAGACGGGAGCAAGCAAAGAAGCACGAGAGATCAATTGGAAAAGAAGGGAAGAGTTGAAGACCAGCCGGTCAACTGGCCAAGAACGCTGATTTACAGCCGGTCCACAATCGGCAGCCGGTCAACCGGCCAAGGTCACCTTACATAGGATTTTTGAGTGCGTTTCCAGGGTCTTCTCAGCCGGTCCACAACCGGCAGCTGGCTGGTCCACAACCGGCAGCCGGCTGGTCCACAACCGGCAGCCGGTCGGCCGACTCAGAACCCCTCTACACGTGAAATGTCTTATCCTCTTATTTTGACCTATTTTCGGGGAACACTATATATAGACCATCATGTTTATTGTAAAGACACGAAACCCTAGATCTAAGAATTCTTTCTAAGTTTTATGCAATTAATTTTAATAAGCTTTAATCTTTCCTTAATCAAACCTTAATCTTTCAATAATTAAGCCTAGTTTTAGTGAATATCAATTGTTTACATTTGATATTGGGTTGTATTTTGAAGAATTGGTGAAAATTAATCTTCCTCCTATTAATCCAAGGCTCAATTTATTATTGTTGGCATAAAGTTCTCTCCTTTTTAATTCAAGTTTCAATTGTTTACATTTCCTTTTATTTTTTTAACATTATCTCAATTAGTAATCATGCTTAGTACTTGTTTGATTGTTGCTCTTTCAATTGTTTACATTATTTGCTTTAGCATGAGTGAGTATTGACACCTAGGGTTTAGGGGAATCTTGGGTAAGGGTAGATGAAGATTAGGGAGTAATTAATTCATGTTTTGGGTAGTTTGCTTGGCATTCACATTCATGCTCATAAGGTGTTCGATGTATTGTGTGAACGAAAGTTCATACCTTTCTTTGAACTTGCTTAACATTTCTATACATGAAAGTGAACAAGGAGTGTTTGATAATATGATTGTGATTAGCTGTGTCTAATGCGATAGCTTGGTGATTAACTTAGGCTAACTAAGACATTAGTGCCTTTTTGGTCATTGAATTACCCATTACATGTTTCTCCCCTATTTGAATCTCTCTTACCTAAGTGAACCCGACTACCTTAGATTTTAATCAATTATTTACATTTCGATTTATTTCATTTCACTCTACTTTATATCTAGTTATCAATTCAACCACCTCTTATTGTTAGACTAAACTATCACTCGCAACAAACTAAATAGCAATCTAAACCATCCTCGTGGATTCGACCCTAAATATACTACTTGTTTAGGTTTATTTTGATAGGGAATCCGACGATAATTCCACTCATCAAATGGCGCCGTTGTCGGGGATGGCGTTAGGTTATATTTAGTAGTTAAGAGTTTTAGTCATAGTCTTAGTCTTACTTGTTACTTGTTGTTAGTTCAATTTGAGTAGTTGCTTGTTTCTTGAAGAGTGTTTGTTATAGCTAATCCCTAGTGCCCCAAAAAGCACTAGGAGTCTCACGGTTTAATTGAGTTGTATGCCTAGGGGTAATGACAACAGTTTGTTCTACAATTCCGATCTGGAAAGGCTCTTTAGAGCTTTACGGCATAGGACATTAAGAAGGATTCGTGTAACCTCTAAAACAACAACCACAAACCAAGCAACAACTGTAACACCCCCATATACCAAGGCCCCTTACCAGGGACTGCCCTAGCATATAAGGATGCTACCATCTCGGTTGCCCGAGGTAGTGAACATCACAGATAACAATATGGGACGATTTATTATAAAAGTAATCAAAGTTTAAAGGCTATATCAAACTGTCTCGAAACCGACAAAACCAGAAACAACTGTCTGAAACCAAAACTGAAGATAAAACTGAGCGAAAGCTACAACTGTAGAACTAGACTCGGCTGTGTCCCCTCCATCCGACTCTATCAACAAGATCACCTGCTACAGTCTGCTCACCACCCGCGATGGATCACAGCAAGTCAAAAACAACATAAACGGGGTCAGCAACCAATACTAGTCATATCTCAATGTAACATAAACAATATCAACAGCGGAAGTCAATCATTTAATCACAATCCCTTCAGCCAGATATTCATCGCAACAGGTACCCATATCAGCCAGTGACGAGGGTGACACACTGACACAGCCTCGTCACTACAGCCACTCATCGCAACAAGTGAAACCCTAGGTTCATTAATGTGCACATCCTCCTTGTGATGAGAGTCACAAGGAGCGATCGAAGGGCGTGGACCATCTCCCAACAATAGACTCACTCAGCCGGAACCGTTATTCAGTCGTAACCATTATGCAATACAGTTGATACCATTAATCATATCATATTATCAATCATACAATTAATCTCAGCAGTTAATTAACGCAACATCGTCTCAATTGAATTACTGAGTAGGGAAACCCTACCCGATAGCAAATCCGCAAGCAAGAAATACAATCAATCGGCTAGAAGGGCTCCCCTACGAAATCACAACCTAGTTCAATGAATCATACAATCAAATTGTGCCCTAAACATATCTTTATGAGAAACTCTATTGATTCAATCATAAACAATAATACGATAATTAGATCTAGATATACTTACAAGGTAGCGACGGCGAAAGGCGAAGATCCGGGTCTCTCTTGACTCAGAAGTGATTAGGAATGATTTTAGGGTTTATGTGAAAGTGATAATCGTAAAACTGTAACTGATAGACTGCTTTTTCCTTTTATAATAATTAATCATTCCTAATTACTTCAAGTCGGTTCGCCTAACCCGTCAGGTATACTCGGCCGAGCTACAGTACTACTCGGCCGAGTGTTTATGTACTCGGTCGAGTACACACTCGGCAGACCTTCTGCCAAATAAGACACAATGTCTACTCGGCCGAGTAGACACTATTCGGCCGAGTAGACCCTTAGCAGAAAACGGGGTATTACTGTCTTACCTACTTAGAAATGAACTTCGTCCCCGAAGTTCAACTCATACCCGCAACAAAGAGACAACATAAGGTTCGACACTTACTATGACACAACATGTAATACTTGTAGCTCATACTTACCCCAACTAGCTCTTATAGAAACGACATAAAAGCTTAAAACGCCTATCAAACACTTACAAAACATTATGCGATCATCTCCTACCCCCCTTAAAAGAATAAGGTTACGTCCTTGTAACCAAACATACCTCGTCGAAAAGATGTGGATACTTCTCGCGTATAGCTGTCTCAACTTCCCACGTAGCCTCTTCCATCTCATGATTAGACCATAATACCTTCACGATGCCAGTTTCACCTTTCCTTGTCTTTCGAACTTTACGATCCAAAATCTTTGTTGGTAGTTCCTCGTAAGTTAAGGTCTTATCCAACTCAATAGTCTCATGCTCCAACACGTGTGACGCATCAGGATTATACCGTCTTAGCTGTGATACATGAAACACGTTGTGTACTCTATCAAGTGCAGCTGGCAAGGCAAGTCGATACGCTACCTCGCCAATTCGATCTAACACATCATAAGGTCCGATGTACTTCAGACTCAGCTTTACCCTTTTGCCAGATCGCATAACACCGCGCATCGGCAAAACTTTCAACAAAACTTTGTCACCCGACTGAAATTCCACATGTCTACATTTCGGATCTGCATAACTTTTCTGTCGGTCCTAAGCTGCTTTCATCTTTTGTCTGATCATCTTTATGTGCTCCACCATATCTTGAACCACCTGTGGTCCTAAAACCACAGCTTCAGCAGTGTCGTCCCAACAAACTGGACTACGACACTTCCTTCCGTATAAAGCCTCAAACGGTGCCATACCAATACTCGTGTGATAACTGTTATTGTATGAAAACTCAATCAAGTCGAGTCGCTCCTCCCAAGTCCCACCAAATTCCATCACACAAGCCCTCAATATGTCTTCCAGAGTCTTTATCGTTCTCTCAGTTTGACCGTCTGTCGCAGGAAGAAATGTCGTGCTCATCTTTAAAGTTGTACCCATCAATTCCTGCAACTCTTGCCAAAACTTTGATATGAATCTCGCATCTCTATCTGACACAATGTCCTTTGGTACCCCATGAAGTCGTACCACATTCTTCCTGTATCCATTGGCCAACTGAACTTTGCTCCAAGTATCTTTCATTGGAATAAAGAGAGTTGACTTTGTCAGTCGGTCCACTATCACCCAAATCATGTTATTACCCTGCGGAGTCCTCGGTAGTCCCACAATGAAATCCATTGATATATATTACCACTTCCATTCAGGTACCTCAAGCGATTGTACCAATCCTTGCGGTCTTCTCTGTTCGCCCTTAACTCGTTGGCAAGTCAGACACCTAGCCACAAACTTAGCAATCTTCTTTTTCATCCCCGGCCACCGTAAGGTCTTCTTTAAGTCTCTTTAAAGTTTATCACCACCCGGATGCACTGAATAAGGAGTGCAATGAGCTTCAGTCATAATTGTTTTCCTCATTTCAGCATCATTAGGCACACACCATCATCCACCGAAACGAAGTCTTCCGTCAACATGAATGGTAAATCTCGAGTTCTCGGTATCATTCAACTTCTCTTTCCACACTATGATCTTGGGATCAACCAATTGCTTTTCTCGAATCTCGCCGTAAAGCTCTGGCTCAACTGCCAAGTTACTAATCGCATCTCCTTTCTGAATCATGTGGATTCTCATCTTCCTTACCTCATCTCTTAGCTGCATCAAAGATAGCTGTGTGTGTGCACAAGGAGTGTACACTCTTCCTGCTCAGCGCGTCAGCCACTACATTGGCCTTCCCCTCATGATACAAAATCTCCATGTCATAATCATCAATCAGCTCCATCCACCTTCTCTACCTCATATTTAGCTCCTTTT
Source organism: Silene uniflora (assembly GCA_018983105.1). Lineage (NCBI taxonomy): Eukaryota > Viridiplantae > Streptophyta > Magnoliopsida > Caryophyllales > Caryophyllaceae > Silene > Silene uniflora. The sequence continues at coordinate 7,324 of JAGPOY010001678.1, forward strand.
GAGTGTAAATGTACTTCAGACTCCTGTGATCTGAAAACACCTTGAATGTCGCCTCGCAGAGGTAATGTCTCTAGATTTTAAGAGCAAAAACTATAGCACCCAACTCTAGATCATGCATCGGATAGTTCTCCTCTTATGGTTTCAACTGCCTCGAAGCATAAGCAATTACCTTTCCATTTTGCATCAAGACACGACCTAAGCCCTTCTTCGAAACATCTGTGTAAACCTCAAAATTCTCACTCCCTTCTGGCAATGCTAAGACAGGAGCTGTAGTCAAACGTTCCTTTAAGGTCTGAAACGCCGTCTCACAGCTCTCATCCCAGCAAAATCTCGTATCCTTTCTCATCAATGCTGTCAAAGGTCTCGCTATTGATGAAAAATCATTCACAAATCTCCGATAGTAACCCGCCAAACCTAAGAAACTCCGAATTTCTGCCACATTTTTTGGTGCTTCCCAGTTCGACACTGCCGAAATCTTACTTGGATCAACCGAAACACCTTCCTTTGAAATAATATGACCCAGAAAATCCACCTTGTCGAGCCAAAACTCGCACTTGCTCAACTTAGCATAAAGATTGTTGTCGCGCAACTTCTGCAAAACTAACCTCAAATGCTCCTCATGCTCTTCCTTAGTCTTAGAGTAGACCAAAATGTCATCGATGAATACCACGACAAACTGATCCAAGAATTCGCTGAAAATCCAGTTCATCAAATCCATAAACACTACCGGTGCATTAGTCAACCCGAAAGGCATCACCACATACTCGTAGTGTCCGTATCTCGACCTGAAAGCTGTCTTAGGCACATCTTTATACTTCTTATTACATGACACTGACTCCCCCGAAGGTATAAAAACATTGTCGGTCACTAGCTCATACTCCCCCAATCCCATACTTTCGGCATGACTCTTAGATACAAAAGAATGGGTTGCCCCCGAATCAAACAAAACGAAAGACGGGGTGTTGTGAATAGAAAATGTACCAGTAACGAATTGCACGTCGTTCTCAGCCGCCTGTTTCTCCATCATGAATAGTTTACCACTACTCTTAGTTGGACCCCCTCATTGCACTGTAGCTGATGATGTAGTTGGCTTTGCAGCCGTCGTCTGATTCCCGGTGGTAGTCGGACGCTGATAAGACCCTCCCTCATTGTCGTTCTGCCCATTCTGGTTATACCATGACCCGGCTGGTTTATTACTAGCCATACTCTATGTCGGTGCTTGCGAAAAGCCTCCCCGATACGATCTCGGCTGATAATCTCCTCCACCCGAACCTCGGCACTCGAAGCGTCGGTGCCCAATCTTGCCACAGTTATAGCAAGTCAAGGGAGATGAGTCACTAGATGTGCGACCACCTCTACCTCCACCTCTGGATCCTCCACTATAGCTAGATCCCCCAGAGTATCCCCGAGATTGGGTATAGCCACCCCTCTTAGAACTGCTCTGGCCATTAGCCTCACTCTCAGCCTTCCTCTTCTCAGTAGCACGCTCTCTAGCCTACTTAGACATGTCGATGATTCGCTCAACATGTCCAGCTCGCTCATAAACCTCGGTCAGATTAGACAATGTCCCAGCCGGTAGCTTCTCCAAGATCTTGAAATGCAACCCCTTCTCGAAACGGATGGCCAAGCTCAAGTCACGCAACTCCGCATCAGCAGCATAACGAGATATAGCATAGAACTTGTGATAATACTCAGCCACCGTCATCCCCTCAGTCATAACGAAGGAATCGAACTCGGCCCTCAACTTTTTGCGCACATGCTCCGGTATGAACCTCTTTCTCATCTCAGACTTGAAAGCTTTCCATGGAATGAACCCCTTGCTCTGGTTCCGGTAGTACTCCCTAGCAGATTCCTTGACGTTCTTCCACCACACGCCAGCAACATCTCTCAAGTAGAACACAGTTTGGTCTACTTGCATGTCTTCCGGACATTGGACAACTTCCATCAAGTTCTTTATCTAATCATGCCCGTTGTCGAGCAGTTTCGGCTCACCTATACCCTCAAAGATTGTAGGGTGGAAGCGAGAGATCACGGTGCTCATCTTGGGTGCGCTCATCTCTCCCGGCTCCTTACCTACCCGCTTGATGATCTCATTGAGACTCTTATTCTGCTCAATCAACCTAGCTATCTTATCTAGCCTCATATCAGCAGCTAGCATATGAGCATTCGATCTCTTTGGCGGCATTTTGAGCTAATAGAAATAAACAAGGTTAACGTAAGCATCAGCCTACGGCTCAAAAGCAATCCGTCCGCCCAAAGAGTTACTCGGCCGAGTGGTGGGACCACTCGGTCGAGTACAGCCGACTCGGTCGAGTACAGCCGACTCGGTCGAGTAAGATCATTACTCGGCCGAGTAACCTTACTCCAGAAGCATTCCAGAATAAAACATAAAACTATACTCGGTCATGTCGTAGCTATACTCGGCCGAGTACTCTCTACTCGGTCGAGTGATTCTACCATGCGGCCGAGTGCACACACTACAGTAGCCAACAAGATTATCCCCTCAGAAACGTACTCATTCGGATTCATTGCTACTCGGCCGAGTAGGCCGTACTCGGTCGGATACCACTTTGTAACACCCCCATATACCAAGGCCCCTTACCAGGGACTGCCCTAGCATATAAGGATGCTACCATATCGGTTGCCCGAGGTAGTGAACATCATAGATAATAATATGGGACAATTTATTATAAAAGTAATCAAAGTTTAAAGGCTACATCAAACTGTCTCGAAACTGACAAAACCAGAAACAACTGTCTGACAACAAAACTGAAGATAAAACTGAGCGGAAGCTAAAACCGTAGAACTAGACTTGGCTGTGTCCCCTCCATCCGACTCCAACAACAAGATCACCTGCTACTGTCTGCTCACCACCCCCGATGGATCACAACAAGTCAAAAATAACATAAACGGGGTCAGCAACCAATACTAGTCATATCTCAATGTAACATAAACAATATCAACAGCGGAAGTCAATCATTTAACCACAATCCCATCAGCCAGATACTCATCGCAACAGGTATCCATATCAGCCAGTGACACACTGACACAGCCTCGTCACCGCAGCCACTCATCGCAACAAGTGAAACCCTAGGTTCATTAATGTGCACATCCTCCCAACAATGGACTCACTCAGCCGGAACCGTTATTCAGCCGTAACCATTATACAATACAGTTGATACCATTAATCATATCATATTTTTAATCATACAATTAATCTCAGCAGTTAATTAACGCAACATCCTCTCAATTGAATTACTGAGTAGGGAAACCGTGCCTGATAGCAAATCCGCAAGCAAGAAATACAATCAATCGGCTAGAAGGGCTCCTCTACGAAATCACAACCTAGTTCATATGAATCATACAATCAAATTGTGCCCTAAACATATCTTTATGAGAAACTCTATTGATTCAATCATAAACAATAATACGATAATTAGATCTAGATATACTTACAAGGTAGTGACGGCGAAAGGCGAAGATCCGGGTTTCTCTTGACTCAGAAGTGATTAGGAATGATTTTAGGATTTATGTGAAAGTGATAATCGTAAAACTGTAACTGATGGACTTCTTTTTCCTTGTATAATAATTAATCATTCCTAATTACTTCAAGTCGGTTCGCCTAACCTGTCAGGTATACTCGGCCGAGCTACAATACTACTCGGTCGAGTACTCGCTACTCGGTCGAGTGTTTATGTACTCGGTCGAGTACACACTCGGCAGAGCTTCTGCCAAATAAGACACAATGTCTACTCGACCGAGTAGACACTATTCGGCCGAGTAGACCCTTAGCAGAAAATAGGGTATTACAACAACAATCACCCAAACGCACCTTGAGACCATTACTCAAGAACAAACAACCGACACAATTGATCAAAGGGAAGAGAGCCCCTTCCACAACTTACTACTACCCAACACCCCACCAAACACTCCACCTCCAAATATCCCAAACAACCATCTCATGGCGGCTTTGAGAGACCACAATCGGCCTAACCATAATGATACTTGTAGTCCCATAAATTTCGGTACCATAGCTCTAAACAATCTTGAGATTCATCCCACCCAAATTGGGTTAGTACTTAGTAGAGAGGGATCAATTCGGGGGGAATATCGACGAGGATGCCCATGCTCATCTTCGTAAGTTCAAGAGTAAGGTGGCCTTGATGAAAAGAAATAGGGTGCCCAAAGACACTCTAAGGATGATGCTCTTTCCCTTCTCACTTAAAGATAAAGCGGTCCGGTAGTTGAATGTTCATCCACCGGATACCTTTACTACATGGGATGGCATTGCCAAAGCTTTCCTTGCTAAGTACTACCCGTCTTCCAAAACGGTCATGCTCCGGAGCGAAATCCATACCTTCCAACAAGAGGAAGGAGAGTCCTTGGGAGAGGCATGGGATCGGTATCAAGACTTGATAGCCCGGTGCCCTCACCATGGGATTCCGTCGTGGTCTGTCACCCAAACTTTCTTTCAAACCCTTCTTCCACGAACCAAAGAAATGGTGAACACCTCCGCGGGAGGAGACTTCGATCACCTTGGGAATGAAGAAGGATCGAAATTGATCAAGAAGATGGTTGACTCGGAGTCTAACTATGGGTCAAGGGGAAACATTCTAAGAAGGAATAGTCGATATCCTCCGGAGAATACTTCTAACTCCAATGCGGAGACTAATACAAAACTTGACATTTTGACAAAGCAACTTGAGGCAATGAACTGGAAAAAGTCCACCAAGCTAGCTCTTCATATGGGCCGGCTATGGAGGAGGTTGTTCAATCTTCGCCTTGTGATGCATGTGGAGGAATGGGGCACACACATGATGTGCGTGCAAACAATGTTTACAATGTGGGGTATGATGATAATGTCCAAGATGTTAATGCTTTTCAGTTTTCAAAGCTTTAACAACAATATGAGGCCTCTAAGGCCACCCTTCAACAACCAAAATACCTATAACCCAAACTTCAACTATTATCATGCGGGAATGAGAAATAGCCCCATTTTGAGTTACAAAAGTAACAATGTGCAAAACCCACACCAAATCCAACAAGGCATGAACCCACCCGGATTCTCTCAACCGAGGGGTAACATACAACACCAATGAAACAACTTTGGAAATAAAAACCATGGGGAAACAATCAAAACTCGGGGGGTAACCAAGGTTTCTACCAAGGGAACCAAAGTAACCAAGCCAATCAAGGTTTCGAACAAGGGATTTATGAGGAAGGGTTTATACCAAACAACCAAGGGAACCAAGGCTTTCAACAAGGCCAAGGTTCAAACTTGAACAACCAAGGGCACCAAAAAAACAACAATAATCAAGGGAACAACAATAGGTATGACTATGGGTTCCCACTCCTCATAGCCAATCAACCCTTCCAAGAGCCCATGGTTGATAACTCCCAAAGCGAAATTTTGAAAGTGTTGAAGAGCATGCAATTACAATACACTCAAGACATGAATAATGTGAGGGTGGCAAATCAACAAGAATTGACTAATCAAAGAGTTATTACTCACCAAAAGGAAATAAGGGAAATGGAGGCTCGAATGGCCTCTCATGCTTTAATACATCCACAAAGACCTCCCGGGGGGCTCATCGCTTAAGGCTAAAGCTCCAAGGATGCCGCGGCAAATCATCAAGCACATGCGGTAATCTTGAGGAGCGGGATTGAGCTTGTTTCAGTCCTCCCGGACTGAAAATTCTGGAAAGGTACTCCATATCAAGAGTAAACAGAAGAGGAGACAGTGGGTCACCTTGTTTCAGTCCTCTTTTGCCAGGAAAGAACCCAAAGGAATTGCCATTGAGGGATAGGGAATAGGTGGTAGCAGTAACCCATGTCATTATGAGCTCAATGAAACAGGCAGGGAATTTGAGAGCAATAAGCATGTTTTGTAAGAAAGACCACTCAACAGTGTCATAAAATTTTCTAAGGTCAATTTTGATCAGGCATCTAGGAGATGTAGCTTTTCTAATATAGAGTCTAACCAGGTCTTGACAAATCAACACATTTTCCACAATATTTCTTCCTTTTATAAACCCCCCTTGATTAGAGCTCACAATTTCAGGTAAAACCTCGCACAGTTTAGTACAGAGAAGCTTAACAATACATTTATAAATGGTCTTGCAACATTCTATAGGTGTAATAATCCGAACTTTTGAGTGCACTCGACTTAGTACTCGACCAAGTGGACCGAGTATAACCTATACTAGACATAGTGGAGTTGTTATAATGCCCGTCTATAGAAGGGTCATCTTAAAACTGTCATAACTTGAGATGTAGACATAATATTGATGTGATTCCAATTGGAGGTGATATCTTGTCCTCTTACAATGTCAACGGTATGTCACACGTCCAAAATGACCAAGAAACGAGTGAGATATGACTGTTTCACGAAAACTGGGCATTGATGAGAACTGCGGTACACGACCGAATGGACTGACCACTCTACCGAGTGGAAGTCACTCGATCGAGTGAGCTTAGTAATCGATCGAGTATGGGTGATATGTCACTAATTTGTCACGAATTCTCATTCTCTTTCATGCATTTTGATTCCATTTTACGCGTCTTTGCGTGCCATATCCTTACATTTTGTCCCCCGATTCTCTATTCTATGACTTGCCCCTCATTGTGTAGGATTCTAGACCACTACGGAATAATCGGAGCAAGAATGGTATCCGAGAAGCAAAGCATGAAGAAAAGGATGAGAAATGCAGAGAAGTGACTCCCAGCCGGTAGGCCAGCAGTCGGCCCACCAACTGGGGACTCCCCCACAAGACTTGGCAACAATTTGGAAGAAATGTTACAGAAGACTCTCAGCCGGGCTGCCAACCAGCAGCCGGTACACCGGCTGGGAGAACGTGTATTGAAGAAATACAAGTGAAGTTTACAGAAGTGTAGACACCCAAAAGTTGTCTACTAGCCTTAAGGGTACCCGATGATGAGGCTAAAATTAAATGACTAAATGAAAATTGACAATGTTCAAGTTTATGGCTCTTTACGCTTATTTTCTGATAAGCCACTCAAAATGACACAAAATAATTTTCAAGCCATTCATTTTCCTTCGACCAACTCTACAACCAATGTAAATTATTAGCATTCTTGACTACAGCTTTAGCTAAATTGGATTGAATAATAGCAAGGCAACCCACCTTACTATTAAATGACTCGTAATTACCGTAGCGAGAGAAATCAAGGTACCAAATAATACGTAGTCAAGTGATAATAATTAGTCCATTACCATACAAAGGCCTAGGGCTTAAGCAAATTCACATGCAAGGCAAGATAAGAGATAATTAACTTAAGATGATATGTGGAACATTATCTCAAGATATTAGTTGGCATTACTACATATTACTCCGTATTTGAGGTGCTCTAGGACAATGACAAAATCTATCTTCTTAGTTTACGGGACTCACCAAAATTCCATCCCAAAACCCACTATAAATATACCCTTCAATCATGATCATAAGGGGACGACATTCATATACCCGATCAGAAATTGTACTCTCCCATACACCCGTCTCAAATATTCTATTCCAGTTCAAATACCATTCACATAAATCGTCCCAGTTTCATATAAGCGCATAAGAGCCAATAATTTACGACAAAGTCGAGATTCATTCATAGTCAACATCCACATAGGCCTGAGGGTACCAATTCAAATAAGTTTTCTTTACTTTTTTTCTTTTGTCTTTTATTTATTTTCTCGTATTTCATCGTATTGCTTGTATATAGCTTAGTTAATCTCGTCCTTGTAAATAATTTGTATAATTAATCTTGTTTTTAGTCAATTTTCGTCAAATATATAATATTACAAATAAATAGTAGAGGCCGTCAGTTTGATGGGCAGTGCGGGTGCCTAACACCTTCCCTCACCGTACCTTTACCCCCGAATCCGCAATCTTTGGTTTAGGCTGGAGTGACGGATCAGTCCTCATTCTATGGATCAAAAGGGGCCTTTTCTGTCAAAATTATTTTTGTTCGTTTTTTTATAAAACCTACTGGCGACTCCATCTATTTACCTATTTTCGAAAAGGAGATTTTTTTCAGGGATCTCACAGTGGCGACTCCGCTAGGAACTTAATAAGAGGGTAAGACTCGAACTTTATTTGTAATATTATTATTTTTTTTAACGAAATTTGTTAATGGATTCAGGCATTTAGTCATCCGTGTGAGAATTGGATTTACAAGAAAAAGAGAAATTCATCGTTGATATACCTCATGCATTGCTTAATCTGCCAACTAAGAGCTTGATTATTGATATATCACGTGGCTTAACCAGCAAAATAAACTACTTCGTATGAATCTATTTCTGTAAGGTACGTGCTACTTACTGTGTGTTTGATTGCTCTTCATGTTTGATACTCTCCTAAATATTCACATGTGTATTTACTTTTGGTCTTATTTCTCTATTTATATTCATAATATTGTAAAAAAGAAAAAAGGTGTAGGCTCTCCGTCAGCCAATATTACGCCATCTAAGCTACCCTAATTTACCCTCGGTAAAGTACGATGTATACTTAGAAGGTCCATTCGACCGACTAGGCCTTACACGTATTTTCCACCTTATGACGTCGTGTTTTGGCAACTCGTCTGATCCATATGACTGGGGGAGCACAAAAGCGAGAGATACCCTCGGGTATTTTAATGTTATGAGTACCCAATTTCCAACCCGTAAACCAAACCATAGATCCCATAGAACCTTTGACTAGGGTCATTCGTATAAATGTTCATTGTTTGTAATCTTGTATAATTTGCTTCATTTCATAGATTTTAACCGCGTTATAAGTTTAATCTAACTCACTGTTTGCGTCAAGCTTAAATTTCTTGTACATACGAGTCATACTGTCTAATAGTGACGGTAAGTAATATTTTCCATGCGCATGTACATGTAGATATACTTGTTGCTAATGATCCACATACTAATGTTTAGACTATTATTTGCATCATACGAAGTACAGAGTGATTATTGTAATTAAGTCTAATCGTACGTTAACTTGGTAATTCCTCCCATATCATGTAAACAACTATCATGTGTATTAGTGTATACAATAATGCCAACAAATTTACTTCATTTATTCTTTAAAAAAAAAAATTCGGCTCTCTGAAAAATAAGAAAGAAGACAAAAAAAGGCATTTTCTTTTGTATATAATAACCTTTTTTTTATGGGGTCTTATTTTAGTTTTCAAATTTTTGTTTATTTCTGAAAAAAATCTTTCCAACTTTTTTTTTTTAAAATTTATGC
>JAGPOY010001679.1:0-16564 GCA_018983105.1 Silene uniflora
AAAAAAAAAAAAAAAAAAAATCCAAAAATGAAAAACAGTGTCAGAAAGAGAGAATTAAACGGACAAAGGCCAAGCCAAGCCAAACCGTCTGGGACCAAACACCTATGGTTTTGGGGTGTGAATGTGTGATGATTGCATATAGAACAAGGGCACACTTCTTTATGAAACCCACACTAGTCGCTTTCTGAGCATCCAATAATTAGGCTTTGGATCAACTTATTAAAAAAATAAAATAAAATAAAATAAAAAGTAATTATTAGATTAGCCGGTCTCATACAATAAAACAATCTCTTAATCAAAAACCACTCTTTTGTTTCTAGCAATACAAGAATTAATTTTTATACTCGTAAAGAAGAGGATAATCTCATGACTACGTTCGTCTTTAACTTTAAATGAGTTAAATAACATAGATGAGACAAAAACAAAATCTACAAACTAGCAAAAAGTTTGTTATATACATCCAAGTGGGATGATATTTAATCTATTTTAGACTTGCAACGAATATATAGTTCTTAAGAAGAGCCAAGGTAGACGGTAGACTTGACAAAATGTCTACGCATTTTACATTTATTATCCAAAAAATATATTAGAAAAAACGTTAAACATGTATGACGGTTCTTTTATAACATACAGAGTACATTTTATAATGTAGTATATGCTCTTTAGAGATATAAAGTAAAGTTAAACTAAAACAACGGGCTAATGTGAGCTACTTCTTCTATTCCGGTCAATAGTTATCGTTTTCTATTTTTATGTGTATCAGTCAATAGTTATTATTTTTATTTGTAGTAGTAAATTTCACCTTGCAACTTTGCAAATGGCCAGTTGCAACTTGCAAGTAAGAGATTTGTGTTCCAATATTATTATTAAAATACATTCTCTTATACTTCTCCGATTGTTGTGCTGAATTCAATTGGTAACTAATGATCAATGAGTACGAGTGTAGGACATTTTTGTATATAATTAAACAAAAATATGAAATTGATAGGATTTTGACCTCCCCTTTTAGGCTTGGACTACTCGGATTTCCAAGTCATAGGTGATTAGCTTAACAAATTGTTTATAGAAACCGAGATATTCCCAACACATTGAGAGGTTTTGCAAGTATGCTTCATCTACGCTCTTTTGTCGCAAGTTTAGTTAGTTTACCAAATAGCACATGCATAATGCATCATTTTAAAACCTAAAATCAAAGCAAGGCATTTTAGCTTTGCTTCCTTTTGTGTGTTGAGATGTTCTTACGACCAAGGTAGCATTGAAACGGGTACGGATACGGACATAAAACGGACACGTGACACGATATCCTATGAAATTTAGGATACATAACACGTTATTTATATTTAATAAAATATATTTTAGACAGGAAGGTAAAATTTGATGTTAAATTTAAATAAGTGAAGGCAAAACTTGATACTGATTTTAGCCCATTCTCATTTCCAAAACCAAAATTCAACTTATAATCTCTTTCGACATCTCGCGTCTAAAGAACATCATTTACCCCGAATTCAACTAATTTCCCACCTAATTCCACCATAAAACAACTCACATCACTTACCTTAAATTCAACTTGATTTCGTTTGATAATGTATCCAAATACCATGGATACAGGTCGGACACGTTAGGCACGACTTTATAAATCGGGTCAATTAGAGCGGGAAGAAATGAGAACTTAAAGGGAGTAAATTTTATGATACAACACGTCTTAATCACTTATTTACTCTTAATATAATTAAAATATATTTGACAAAAAGAAAAGATAAACAAAGAAATGAACCACAAGACATATAATCTACACCCTTCGTTTTAATCATTTGTTTACCTTTTGAGATATATATACTCACAAAGTATATGAAACGTAAACAAATGAATGACACAAAGGGAGTATTATATCAATCTTTTTATTTTTTAAATAAAGTAAGCACCCAGCATGAGAGGCATTGTGGCGTCTCACGTGCTTTCACATGTCTAAACTAACTGAGTACTAACCCAGAGTTTATGTGGTTTCGAAGTTAGGAAGTTTTATGCTCCAAACAAACCGTAGATAAAAGTATTACTTTTCTAGATCTGTTTGATACATGCTAGATACGCCGTTTGGATATACGTAATAACCTACAAACCTTGCAAGTACTCCGTAGTTAATCAGTAAAAAAAAAATTGGCGCAACACAGTCTTACAGGGTACTCACTAGACCTAATGTCAGATGCAATTGTAAGCCAACAAACATATCAACAACACGGATTATTTTCCCGCAGAATCAGTACTCGGTGAGAAATGCTCAAAATTTCAGATTACTAAAGTGCAACTTACAAAATACTAGGAAAACAAAGTGGAATTAATGAAATACTTAGGGGCACATCCAACTCTGCCCATATAAGTCGCATACAAACAGATGTCAGAAGGGTCCAACAGGTTCCGCCTCCAGAAGAAAATTACAACGTAAAAGTTACTAGTTAACCACCTAAGATATCTTTTCCTATGATCCGTCGTTGCAAACATGTCAAATATGAAGGCTTGAAAACTTGTAACAAAAAATTCGCAACAGTTTGATGGAAAGGACTGAAAGATGTGGAATACTAGATTACGAACCTTGAACACTGCCTGTAAATCAGTAACATCCCGCAGACCTCCCAATATCCTGTTAACAACAAATCCCCCCAGTGTAAGCGATGTCATGACGGTTGATAGATCATGTACTGTCAGCATCCTCCTCTTCTACAAGATAATGTCTTTCGAGGATCGCAACTGTGTCTTCTCTTGCACTGTGCCAATTAACAAATCAAATAAATGTTACTCCTACCATTCTTACGGGCCATTATTTGTCAGCCTCTTTCATTTTGTTCGCTTTTTGTTTAGACTCTTTTCAAGTCTGTTTGTTTGGCTATTAGCCACTCCATTATGGCGTTGAGCTTAATATATGTATACAACCATCACGTAAATGTCACCCGCCATTGTCACACTCTTCCGAAATGTTTCGATTATATAACGACTCTCTTTTTAGTTGGTTTCATGGCCTGTTGCCACTCCCCTATGGATTTGACTAATTAATAAACTTGCAAAAGATGAATAAGCTGAGCATGTGAAGCACAGAAAAGATATCAATGTTCGGATTCTAACCTGCCAGGCCGGATTATCTTGTATTTTCCAGGAATCGTCAAATCCACAACCGTAGACCCTGCACTGCCCAGAGGAAGCTTCCCACCATCAAAGACATACGCACAGTGCTCCCACAAATGTTTAAAATCATCAACACTAACACTGCTTGGACGGCCACTTAAATTTGCACTAGTAAGAGCTAACGCGCTTCCGGATCCTCGAGCAATGTCCCTTATAAAGTCATTATCGGGCACTCGAATTCCAACACTATGTATTCCTGGATTGAGGGACTTCTCTAAAATGCTTGATTCTCCTGCAAGAGGGGAAATTCAATGTCTTCTTGTGTCCATTACAAGCCAAATACTCCCTCACTTTCCCTCTTTTTATTGTAATTTGGAAGCCAAAAGTTCACCCTAGTATTTAGAAAACAGAGTAACAAATTACAATAGATCCACAAAAGGACATTGTAACAAATTAACTGCAAAAATGGCAGTACCCCATAAACACGGAAGTCAGAAGTCTCCGTTTGTAGCAGGGAGAAGGGGTTTGATATACACAACCGCTCCTATATGATATCACAAATAGAATGTTTTCTGATGACCAATTCCATCAACTACAAAGGCACCAATGATATTAATTGGCTTGAAGGTTCGCCGTTATAGCGATTCAAAGAGGTTTGATGTGCGTAATTGTTTCCATAGACCATATGACACAATGAAAATTGCCACGATGAAATTGTCAACTACTTCAAAATGCAAGGAGGAGTGACAATCAGTTGGTCATCTTGTTTTACTCAATCGTGCTACAAACTAGTACAATAATAATAAATCCTTAGCTCCAATAGAAATAAAATTAACATGTCAATTGTCAACTACAAAGAGGAACAAATTTTATGAGAGGAAAAATTAGTCACTAACCTCGCCTCAGCACTACAGTTACAGGACCTGGGAGAAGTGTGCCAAGCAAAGTTTCTGGCAAATGATGGGTGACAGCAAATCGCATTACATCAGGCACATCCCCGACACATATTGCAAGAGGTCTAGTAAGCTCGCGCCCTTTAATTTCATATATTCTATTAACAGCTTCTCTGGAACTGCAGCAAGAAGTACAAGACGTGTCATGTTCGGAAAAAAATTGCGTGCAGAATAGGAGAATAGAAATTGATAAAACAGAAATGCATAACAGAAACTGCTTTTAGAGAAATGCAAAACAGAAATTCACGGTAAGAAAATCAGATAAGAAAAAACTATAATCCATCAGCCAGATCCATTGTCAATTTTTTTTGTCATAGTGGAGCATATATAGCTTTATACGTATAGCTTTTCGTTCCAAGGTTGGAAAACTAATCAACCCCATAACATATTATCCTATGGCTCTCAACTCTTCAGAATGCAAAGTTTCTACTTATTACAATCCAGGCCATTGATGGGATCTTTATTTCCGACAGTCTCTTTATGAGTTTTGGAGATTAGTGAGCTGGTGACCTTTACTTTCTATTTTCGATTGACGGAAAATTCTAGCAGTAGAGTGTGAAAGGGTGAAAGACTGACTCTATGGCTATTACCAGTAACAATTCTTACAAATCTTCAATAAAGGCTCCCACTAATCCGATAATCCAGTTATAAACAACATTTGGGAAGATACGAAGCTGCTGTTGGACTACGGTTTTGAGAAGAATTAAGTCAACTAACACATACATTAACCTTCAAAGGCGTAGACCTAATATTGCTCTTAGATCATACTAGTGTGAGAGCTGGGAAAATTGTGAGTTGGGGATCCACTAATTCCTCCACTGTGACGTCCCTCATTTTTTGTGGCTGCAGACTGCAGTTAATCAAAAGAATTGGGTGTGTCATGTTCGGTGATTGATTTCCCGAGGATTAAAGTTGAGGCCAGAGCACACCAAAGAATGAAGTTGCTGAGGATTAAAGTTGATTTCCTAAGGGTTTCCATCCACATTAGTTAAACGAAACTGGACTTCTTTACAATTGTTTACATCTAAACATCCTTCTCCTATATTGCTTGTTCATTGCTTTAATAATATGGTTGTTACTACTCGTATTAATTACTCTGTAGTAAATAAAAAGCACAAACAAAGGAAGGGGGAGGGAGGGCTGTCCATTGCCTAATCTTACTGCGCATAACACATCATCAGATTGCCCAGATAATTGACGTTTTTTTTTTTTTTATAAGTAATATCAGTTGGATAAAAAAATCATCAAATCATAGATGGATGATCCCATATGTATCTGAACAGCCACAAGTCCACTAACAGTTCTCCTTGCTAGAACGCCCTCAAATCAATACAGCTTGCAGACATGTCATAGAAGTGATGAGAAGCCGTAGCGAAACTCCTGTTCATTCTAGATTTCTAAGACCCATACCCCAGCCCTACGGTGCTCTGTGTCCTCTGTCCACTGCTAGCAGAATCATCATCCTAATTGTTTAAGCCAAGCTTTTTCAAAAATTTAAGCTGATTTACAAAGATTAAATAATTAATTCAAACCCCCACAGGCCCACAGTTGAGTCCAGCATACAAATTTTGCAAGATAAAGAGCATGAAAAAAATCACAAGATTCCCTAGAATGTCAGCGACATCAAGAAGACTATATAAGAGAGCATGTTGGAGTGGAGGGTAATGATTTAAGAACATACCAAGCATCACATGTAAACCCATAAATTGTATCAGTAGGAACAGCGATGACTTTCCCTGATTTTATCGATTGAATAGCCTCACGTGTGTACTCCTTTGTTGCAGGAAGAACTACAGCAGCCCCATTCTTCGATATGCTATCATAACTATCCAAACTTGAAGCTACTTTCACACACATACTAGCATAGTTCCGATGCTGCCTCAGATAAAGAACTCCCGGGATCCTGGAAGGCAGGACACCTGGTCCACAATCAGCTCTACACTAACTATAACCACATACACCAACAATCCCAAAACATACGAAAAGCATGCTTGCAGGAAAAAAAAAAAAAAAAGGTGTAGATAGTTGAGATATTGATGCCTACCTTTAGGAGACAGCAGAGAACTGCTAACAACTTCGCGGAACAGTATTTTTTCTGTGATTTTTGTAGAGATACTCATTGTTGACGGTTTTTAATGCTTCCAATGTTCCTTTCCTCAGTTTATGATGAACTTAGGAATCGCTGCAAGACAAGGTGAAATCTAATATAAGGTACAGGGAGGATCAATTGGTCCTAACATGAGCGCACCTGGCAGCTGAGAATTAGCTTAACTGCAACAATTATATCCACAAAATGATGAAGTTAAATCGTGTGAGACAGCCAGTCAACTAGTGAATATCAGTTGTCAATTAAGCAGCCGGAAACTCGAAAAATCACGAATAAGATGTTACAGAACACAATAAAACAAGCAGAACAAGAATGCATTAACAAGTCTAAATTGTTATTTTACCTAAATTCATCTTGGATATTTCTCCTACAATCCAATCTATCAAAAATGCAAACCTATGCACATAAATGTAGTCGGCAATTTGGGGGAGAAAAGGGTCATTGACAAGTATAAAGTAATTAAAAGCTCCTAGTAATTGACAAGTTCAATGCCCAAGCTTACCAAACTCAGTATAAACACCGGGAAACTGC
Organism: Silene uniflora; assembly: GCA_018983105.1. Classification (NCBI taxonomy): domain Eukaryota; kingdom Viridiplantae; phylum Streptophyta; class Magnoliopsida; order Caryophyllales; family Caryophyllaceae; genus Silene; species Silene uniflora. The sequence goes on from JAGPOY010001679.1 coordinate 6,706, forward strand.
ACAATTTTTCGTGAACAATATTCTCATATAAGCAGAAGAGTCGCCCACTGACCTAAACTAGTACTCCTAATAATCCGGAACCAGAGAGCGTCAGCAGTACATTGTTAGCAATACAATTGATTACTGATACAAGCAAGATTATCAATTTTAAAATACTTCACAAACAAGTTCCATCCTGGTATAGTTTGACTCTTCTAGTCTCTTCTATAGTATACCCGTGTCCAATACCCGACACTCAAACACGACATTGGACACCTCAATTTAAGCTAAAAATAGCCGAGTCCAACAGTTGGACACATCCCCATGTCGGATACACCTCAATAACTCTTTTTGATAAAAAGACCGAGTCCAACGCTTGAACACGCACCCGTGTCAAATAGTTAAATTAGCGAAACTAAATAATTAATTCAATAAATAAACATGATTGAGAGTTGACTAATAAGATTACCTGGATTGGCGGCAGTTTAGCAATAACGGCGGATAGGAAGGAGGGAAGATATGAATGGAGTACCGAGTATGTGATATGTCTGTGGCTTTATTAAGCTTATGCTTTTTGGGTTTTTTCCGGAAAGGGGAAATAGAACAAAACGTTAAAGTATGTTTGGAAATTAGAATTGGAATTGAATTTCACAATTTCAAGTTTTCAACGTTTAAAAACCCTTTTAGAAATTGGATTGGGTCTCACGAAAGTGGCAAATGTAGTAATTAAACCTAGTCCAATATTATTAGGATCGGGATTCTACTTTGGATCGATGAAGAAGGTAAGATCGAATCGATAAAATCGGATCGTAGAATTGTAAGATTCTACTAAATATATTTTTTTATTGGGTTATTTCATATGAATAATCCAAACTATATCTCTTCTTCTCATATTAACCCGTACTAACGTTTAACTGAGAAAAATCTGACTTATCACCTCATTTAACTTTCATTGAACTTGTGGAAGGGAGACCTGTAAAACCGGTTCCCTGACTTGTGAATCTGAAAGCACTCCTTCCTCACTCTAATAAAAACCCAGAAAACTTGCCTCTTTGATCGAGTTAAAGTCAAAACCCAGAAAATGTTTCCCACTCCTCAAAATCTCATCAGGAATTCACAAGTCTTTCTGAATTCATTCAATTACCATTCATGGCAACCCTTGTTTAGCTACTCCCATCACAAATCAAAACACCCAAATCTCCAAAAAGTAACCTAAATTCCTAAATTGATTGTCTGACTACTGTGTACGAATTCTACCATCACTGGCTCAATTACTCAATTAGTATTATTATTATTAATCATTATCGCTATCGAAACCGCACTTGCTGCATTTAATATAATGGAGTACGGAGTATATGATATGAATGGTGATGATGATTATGATGAAGGTGATGATACTGATGAACCATCTGGAAAAAAATGAGAAAAAGAAAGAAAAGATGATTGTAGAGAATCGTTGGGGAATAACATAGTTACAATGATTTGATGAATTGCCCCTTTGTTTAATTAGCTTTTTCTGGGTTTTTCTTGTTATAATTTAAGATTATAATGTGGATGTTGGCTAAAACTTGAGACTATAGTGTTTGATTGATGGTTTGATTAGTTTTGGGTTGTGTAATTACCTTATTTGATTAGGGTTTTTAGATTTATGATGAACTTTTGTTTTAATTTTTGATTTGGGGAAAGATACAGAAGAAGCAGAAGAACAACCCAAAAATATGGGGGTCACGGCCTTATGACCTGATAGTTTACCTGCTGTAACAGGTAAAAAAAGACTCAGTTCAGTAAAAGAAAAATGAGGTAATAGTTGAGATTTTTCTCAGTTAAACGTTAGAATGGATTAATATGAGAAGGAGGGGCATAGTTTGGATTATTCTTATGAAATAACCCTTTTTTATTTGGTAAAAACATACTAATTAAAGATCAAAAACAGATATTTGTTAGAGTATCGATGTTAGAATATTACGGTATATTACAATATTACCGTAATCGAAATAATATAAGTATTAGAATAAATTATACTCCCTCTCATTCATTATAAGTGTCCCATTGTGAGGATGACACGAGAATTAAGGAAATGAGTTAAATAATGTAAAGTATTGTAGTGGGGTAAGGTAATTGGAGAGAGGGAAGGTAATGTGTGGTATTATTGTGAGTAGAGTGATTAAAATAAGTATTGTTATAGGGTGAGGTGGGGTATTGTTGTGGGTTGAAGTGATTAAAATAAGTATAAAACATTATCAAAAATAGACAATGAGACATTATTGTGAATAGACGAAAATGGACAATGGGACACTTATAATGAATGGGAGGGAGTTTTATATTGCGATATTAGTTGATACGATTTAGATCTCGTGAGTACTATAAATATCATGCCAATGTAATCATTCGGAAACAAGAACGACTATTATCAATAATACATCGGTTACCCCTATGTTCTTCCCTCTCTCCGTTTCTAATAATATTTATTATTACATTTATCCATAAAATATTGAAAATTAATGATTTTAATATCATTGTTTCTACAATTTATACGAAATTTGAGTTTTACGATGTCATAATAAAAAAGATATATATTAATATTTTTATTACGAAATCGGATCGTAATATCGTAGGATCGTATTATGATCCTATCTTTAGAAATTTTTAAATATATAAGCTTTGATTCGTTGATACTGGAGTTGAAAAGTTTGAGTGGGCGGGGTAATTCAGAACGTTCATGGTATGTGTCGACGATTCAAAGTTATATGTCGACGACCATTGCAGTTGGGATCTTTAAGCTTGTTGATTTGGTAAAGGCCAAGCAAATATAGATGAGGGAAGGTACACATTTTGGGCTAGTTGATTTAGTAGCACATTCCTTACATCTAAGTGTTGCTGGCCCAAGAAAAGCATGTTAACTATAGATGTCCATGAGCTGGTATTTTTAAACTGGCTATATGTAAGAATTGCTTAATTGTCTAGCATTATTTAGAAGCAGCGGTTCGGATTCTCTTAATTTTCTCAAAAAAAATAGACCTTTATTTTTTATCAACGGTCTAGATTAAATATTGTGATGATCTAATGCTTGTAATTGTTTCATAAAACTAAAGTTTTGAAGGATGGTGGGAGAAAATATATTAAAATATGAGTGTATTAGAAAGGAAATGGAGAACTTTTTCATTTTTTGCAATATATACACCATTACAGAAAATATGATAGACATCAGACTTTTTTTACTAATAGACATCAAATATTCACCCGATATTAAGTTCAGTGATGATTTTATTACAGGAAAATAAACATCAAACATTAAGAAATTCAATGTCTATTTGTTTAATAGACATCTAACGATATTTAAGGAATCCCCCATGTCCATATGTCGAATAGACATCAGAGTTATTTTATTTTCATTTTACTTTCTCGAAAGTTATCTTTTCGGACTAGTTTTTCTTTTTTTTTACCCCTTCTAAACTCAAAATTATCAATGTTTGTGTACTTTGTTTTCAATTTGATTCAAAACTTGATTGTCTCTTTTCCATTTATTGTCGATTACATTTATGTTTATTTCGGTGTCAAAAAAAAAAAGTTTATTTCAGTATAGCACATTATAGTTGTAGAAGTTGCTAATGTAATTTGTTGTGTTTTGTACTTGTGTTTAATTGAACCGACAATTGAATAATTTAAAATAGTACTTTGGGCTTGTCTAAAATGAACATATGCAGACAGCCACTTGAAACCTCCTAAACATAACAAAAAGTCTTGCTGAAGACGGGTTGGATCTTGCAACGGGTAATTTGTGAGAGGAAATGGGTAGAGGGGACAAGGTGGGCACCCTCCATGTGCTCCCCCACTCACATCTCATGGGTATTTTGTGAGAGGAAATGGTATCCGTCTTCATTTGTGACGGATATGGTGTGTCTTCAATGAGATTTTGTGTAAACATAATTATGGACAAACCCACAACCATTGAAATTAATGAAATATTTCTGTTTAGTTATATGAGTACTTGAGTAGTAATTGAGTTGTCCATTAACCATAACAATCCGTTCATTTTGGGAAGTCATCACAAATTATACAAAAGTTTAAATAAGACCGTCTTATAATACTCTTATTTCTTTTTAATGTAAAGGGGATCACAAATAAAGGTAATATGTTACTGATTAGAATCTAACCCATTCAATCCAAATCACGAGCATTACCCCTCAAAATTAATTACCACTTACCTATTAAGTTAACTAAAATCTATCCTCTTGGCCTGTTCTTTTGGACTTAATTAATTATCCTCATTTCGATTTAATTCAGCTTTAATTAACAATTTAATTCAGTTCAGTTCAGTTTAACTAGTTCGGCTCATCTCTTCACACATTAACTCATAATCCAGTTAACTTCGGCTTTATTCAGTTCAATTCAGTTTAACTAGTTCGGCTCCTCTCTTCAGACATTATTAACCCATAATCCAGTTGAGTTCGGCTTCATTCAGTGTAGTTAAGTTTAGCTCTAATAAGTTCGATCCAGTTCAGCTCTTTTCAGACGAAAAGAACCAAGCCTTATCGTTTTACTTACCTACATGGCTACATACCTCAGTTTAATGGAATTGTTATCAATTAACTTGATTTATAAGATGAGAGACGAAGCTCATAACCTGAGTTCAAATTCTACCACATTCGTACAAGCTCATTTTACGACAAAAAAAAAGACAAAACCTACCTAAATTTAGCATACTCGTAATAAGTAGGGAGTAAATACAAAATATACTTTCATAATACTTGATATCCTGTAACGATCTTAGTTAAAAGGACAAGACTAGAAAATGAAATATGATAATTGCGATATATGATGCCCATGTTACTGAGGAAACAAGAGAAAAATTGGGAGGGTGGTCCATGCAATTTGATTAATATAAATCGACAAACAATATGAGATGGTCATTTATTACAGGGCCATCCCTTTGTGATTACAAGTGTCTTACGGACTTCATTATTTATTTATGTACACCAAAACTTTTCTACGTCACATTATTATTATATATGGACAAACCGATTAGTAATTAAGTCGCACAATTTTTTCACTATCCAATATTAGAGTGGACGACGTAGTCATGAGCAATTAAATTTAACGGGTTATTCTAAATTAATTAGATGTACATCATTCGAGTCATGAGAATCTAGCATTGTTAAAATCATGAAGAAGAGTTTTAATACCCAAGTGATCCGACGTACCCGACTTGAATCTGAACTAAATAGGATGGTCTATACCAAATAAAAAATAGCACAGTACAAATTTTTACTTCGTATTTAAGAAGAGAATATCCGTTTGAATAAGTGAGATAATACTTAACCTGTTCAAATAATAAGACAGATATATTCGTTTTAAAGGAGAGGAACGGAAGAGATAATAGAAGTGGACGGCATGTAATTATACTAATAGTGTTCATTAACAAGTCTACCATGTTCTACTCCACTATGTAGTAACTCTGTAGGAAGTAGTGAATTGTGATGAATAGTGAACGTTAAGATCCATCCACGTAATTGTAAGCATTACTATTATGTATTATTATACTTCGTATGTTGTAAGCGTATATAATTAGCAAAGAACAAGCATATAGGAATAGGAGTCTAAGATACTACGAGTCTACGAGTATATTGTACTCCTATAATAGTTGTAAATTTGGATTAAGCTAAAAAATAGACATCTTTATGTTGTCTACCTACATGACATGGGATTAATTAATGTGTACTTTGATAAGGTAGGTGGTGATTAGCGTTCGTACTAATTAGGTGTTATCCTCTAATTGTCGGGATTAATATAAGTTGATTTGGTTCTACTCAATGTATCTGAACTGAACTGAATAAAAGTAGAATATAGCAGTACTTTTTAATATCGTACTCATTTATAATAAAATTAAAATATATTCAAACCGAAATAAAACAAATACATTAATCACTCGAGTCATACTGGACTCATGCATGGGAAGAATTACTAGTATCTGAAAGAAGGATGTTCAATTATAGTTTCGAGCATTTTCATATTATGTGTCAAAGTCACCATGATCTAAAACTCGTGATTCGGTCACTGCTTAAAATGACTCGAATGTTTGTCGTGTATCTAAGCGAACACAAACTATATGAATTATAGGATGATAATTAGGATATGATTTCCTAGTTTATATGATAAATGGTGCATGACATGACTAGATTAATAGAATCGATAAGAAGGAAAGAAGAAGAAGACGGAAGAATGTCATTTCCTTATTATTTTGTATAGATCGGGGTGTCCCCTTGACGACCCACGTATAAAAGGATGGTTTACCAAAATTATGTTCCATGCATCAATTATTGCCTTATGAACCCTTCTACAGTTCTACGGCTAACGTCTAGTCATGAGAAAAAAACAAAAAATAAAAATATATAAAATGATTTTATTCTCTCACTCTCATTAAGGTCCTATGAAGAAAGAAACAAATATATCTCTTTCATATAATCGGTGATGCATGAAATCAAGTTTTGGTATAACTTGGTAGGTTGTATTCTTGTATGGGGTACCTTTGACTATACATATATGATATATGCCTAAACTTTGGTGTGTATATATATATATGGCTCCATTATAATTATTTGCTAGCCATATTCTTATAATAATTTATCAATATTGTTAATGTGAGTGATTAATAAGATGAATTGTAGTCGCATTCGTATTTAAAATTAAAATTTCCTTAGTAATTATGTTAATCATGTTTGTCGAGAAATAAATAGGACTCGTAAGTTGTAAGAGCTAGTCCCCATGGTACTCGCAAGTCGTAAGCATGTATGACTAAAATGGATTGTAAAGACTTGTATCAATTTGTAATCGACAAGGGATTGGAGTGTTTTCCGGTGACAACGTTATATATAAGACACGTTTTGATAATAAATGTAAACTAGTTCTTAATTTTTTTTTCAGATTTCTAAATTAACCTTAATAGAAATTGGATATGAGTTTTTTCAGAATATAATAAGAAGAATTTTTTTTTTTTTTTTGATGAGAGAATAAAAAGAATGTTAAATAGTACTAACTACGAAACATGGCCAGTGAGTATTGATCTCCGACTCTATATGACAACAAAGGTACACGTACTATAATTATCTATACCATCAAATGATCAAGTAACAAGTGAAGCAACATTGATAAAATTTCCCATATGACAAAAGTTGATTATATTTTTTTGATACGAGTAAGGATTCAGTAGGTTAGTCAAATAAAACTAATTCTAAGATTAGATTTAATTAATTGTTAGTTTGTTGATTAAGTTTAGCAATTAGATTTAGTTATTTGGTTGTTATGGGTTGAGATTAAATGAATTTTTTTCTTAAATGACGTTTTTAACCCATATATTTACATCAATAAGACTCATTTTAACATATTTACAACCAATGGTTCCACGTCATCAACTTTCGCATTTTTCCCAGATTTCTAAACATCTCGACATGTGAAAGGGCGAGAAGTATGTTTTCTAGTAAAAAAATACATTTCGCCATTCCACAGGTCGAGTAGTTACAGGCATATTTTGTTAAAACATTCTGATTGTTTAATATTTCAGCTCAATAACCTCTCGCTACTCCAAATGTCGAGAGGTCTTTTTTTATTTATTTTTATTAAACATCTCGCCTTTTGAAAGGTCGAGAAGTTTCAGGCACAATTTGTCAAACATTCTGCCTTGCTAAATAATTTTGCTCTGTAACTTCCCACTATTTCAAATGTCGAGAAGATGGCTGGGTGAAAAGAAAAAACAAAAACTAAAGTTCCAGCCAGGACATAAAGTCCACACATTCACGAAAAACTCAACAAATCCAAGTATCCAAGACACCCACAGTTGAATATCAAAAGGTCTTGAAGATTCATACATAAAATCCAACATACAATAAAGTTCTAATTAAAAGGGTATTTCACACATACAAACCAAATTGTTTCAACATTCATACAATGAATTTCTAGATACGACGTTTCCCCTTCTTACGAGTTCTTTGAGATGATTCCTCTTCTTCGCTATCTTGGCTTGTGTGAATTTGTCGATGTTGAGACGTCGAAGGTCATATCTTGGCGGACTTGGAGTTGAAGATATTGGCTCTTGGTAGTTTACTAGATGCCCTTGTCTTGTACTTACCAATGCATCAAGTGACAACTTTTTCATTTTCTCTACCATTTTGTATTGAGCCAAAGGGAAGTCATCGGGCATGTTGGAAATCATTTCTTCTGAGGTATTGTAATTGAGAACGTGTGCCTGAGTCTGCATCATGTTAATGTATTATTATAAACATTATATAAAAGATGAAAAAATAAAAATAACAAGCAATTTCAAGTTATAATTAACAGAGAAATACTTACGAGTTTTTGGAAGTCCGCCGCTGTCGGGTAATAGTAATGATGAGTTTCATAGTCATCATTGACAACTTTGCTAAGGGGGGTAACGATAGTGCGGGTAATGTCACGATACCACTCAAGGTAGGGATCATCTTCTCTCATTAAACCACAATAAGGCTCCCCCGGTTCCACCCTCTTCTCCATGCGGTTGTCCCATAGTGCAATTTTGGCCTTATGCAATTCCCTATAATCCGTCTGACTATCACCTTGCCTAGTTATAGCATGTAAGGTTGGAGAAGTATTGCATAAAGGAGGAATTACTTGATGCCACCCAAATTGCCGCATGCATCTTTGTGGGAAATGGTACTCTACAATCTCAAAACATATAAGTGGAGCTATCACTGTCCACTCTTCATGATCTTGAACACATGTTGGTGAGAGGTATTGCACGATGCTTGGGGTGTAAGGTTGCCATACAAACTGCATCTCCACCATCTTGTCTAATAAGTCCCTAATCACTACCAATCCAAGTTTATGATCCTTGTATGATAGATTAACTCTAAGCCATTTACATGCTAAAGGATCAAGCCCAACCCGGATTTGTCTACCAAGTGGATAGGCTACTCCTTCCTCATAAGGAACTGTTGACCTAATTATATCGGGACGTCCAATTGAGATTCTCTCCCAACTCCAAAATTGCAGTACGAGCAAAGGACCCGCTATTTGCCAAACATCCTTCTTAGATGCCTTACACAAGTTACGGCAAATACATGCTAGAACCCCACTTCCCCAACTAATTTTATCCAATTTAGTCAAATCCTCTAAAAGTGGTAATAATAGCAAGCTCACGGTATTACCGGTTTTATCAGGAAACAATACAGCCCCAATCAAATAAAGCAAATAAGCTCTCACATAGCAATGCAACCGATATTCGCTACAATTTCCTGGCAACCTTTGGAAGTTATCATGAAGCCATACTAGTTGTTGGATTGGTATCAACTCAATGTACAAATCCATCGAAGCCGCATTTGAATGATAAACACTAGCCCACATAGCTTTCAAAGATTTATCACTCTTTATAGATAACAACTTGTATCCTCTAACACTAGGATATTTCATTTTAATATCCAACATAAATTGATTTCTATTAATCTCTAACTCTTCACAAATTAAGGAAGTGAGTTCATCATAACTATTCTTACTATTGACATAAACAAAGAAAGGTTCACCATCTTCATAACTCACATTTTCTCCTTCAACTATTACCTCACCATTAGAGTAACAACATAAAGGGTAATTAGTTTTCTCCATCTACAACAAGTCTACAACTACAACAAGCTAAATAACTAACTGGAGCGACACAAAATCAAACAAATACAACAAGCTAAATAACCAACTAAACCTATCTAATTCATCTACTTCATAACAAAATATAAAGATTTAAAGGTTAATAGCAAATGTGTAATACCTTTAAAGAAGATAGGAAGAGATAGTGGAGTGATTAAAGTTGATTTGGGGAAGAATTTGGCATATCGCGATTTAGGGTTTGCTGGGAAATTTG
>JAGPOY010001680.1:0-16145 GCA_018983105.1 Silene uniflora
TCACAACATATCAAACCTCTCTCATCATTTGGTATCAACTCTCTTATCTCTCCTCAATTACACTTATCTCTAAGTCACTGACTTGAGCGTCGGAGTGAGTTCGCACGGCCCCAAGCCGTGCCCTCCGTTTGTTCATTTTGCAGGAAGATACAAGAGACCGGTAGCTTCCACCTACATCTTACGAGCTTACGTGTACCACAAACTTGCTCCATAATTACCCCCGTAATTACACTCGGAACATTTAGTACTACAAAAAACTCTACACAAGGGCTACAACATTGCCAACCTATATTGTCATTGCATTGTACAAAACATTTCTTTTTCCGCAATTTCTTATTTCAGACGGACTTTTTCCGGCTGAAATAAAATGGACAAAATATTGTCATTTTACGATAAAATGTTAATATTTTCCGATCAAATGTTACCATCATTTTCAGGGTAAAAAGTAACAACTTTAATTATAACATTTTGTCATTAACTAGTTACATTCTTTTAAAAAATTGTGACATTTAGTCTGTCTTAATTTAGAACTTATGAAGCAAGACAAACTATTTTTTTCCTGCAGTTCAGTGAGTTGGGCAGGGACGATAGATCTCCTAATCATATGATATGATAGATCTCCATGGCTTTTAGTGGTTTAAGATTTCTGATCCTAGAAATACATTGGAAGGAATTAATAGAGTTTGCACCTTTTAAAATGTCATTCGAAAAATCTCAGCGGGGCGAACTGATAATGGTGTAAAGGGTACGCGGAAAAAGTTGGAAAATTTTAACTAAAAATTTTGAAATTTTCGGCCGCCACTGGCTACTTCATGAGTAATCCTCCGAAAATATAGCCCTACTCCTAGTTTAATTTCTTGTAGCAATAATGTAGTAGCTAAGTATGACTTTCTTGCGCATGATAATATTCGTCAAGGAGGCTAGACTATTGTAGGAACGGTTATTTATCTATACAACTGTCAAAAAATAAAAAATAAAACTAACAACAATCATCAATATAAATTTAATTTGGGGAAAGTGGCAAATTGCCTCCAAACGTTTGCCCCTACGTGCAATAAGGTTCCATCATTTTTACAGCGTGCAAATTAGCACCAAACGTTTCTCTTAATGTGCAATTGAGTCCACTTACTTATTTCCGTCAATTTCATCGCCCGGAAAACTATGATGTGACACCGGAAATTAACATATCTTAATTTAATTAAATTAAGATATTTCAATTTAGTAAAACCTGACTCATTTAGGGAATAATTTATCGTAGAGAGGAAATATGGTGGAAAATTTTATGAAGAGGATGTAGATGTTAGAAAATAAAGTGGGTGATTGAGAAAGTGATGTGTCGAAAAAAAGATAGGGAGAAAGAAAAAATAAAAGGATCATATTCTCCTTTGTATTGTACGTGCTCTTACATAATCTAGTCATCTGAATAGGGACCCCCACATACTTAAATAGAAGTTGCCCCTTCACTAAAGCCTGAAACATTAAGCATTTCACACTTATCAACAGATAACATCTCATCTTCAACTTAGAGAAGGTAGAGAAGACGAGGGTTATACTAGATGCTTTGTCTCCTTTGCAAAAAGAGGAGCAGGTCATCAAGAAACATCAAATGACATAGTTTAATATGAGCATATCGTGGATGAAATTTGAAGGGAAAGTGTTCAGTGGCATAGGTCAAAATACTAGAGAAATATTCCTTTCATATTGTGAAGATTGAGGTGAGGAGACAAAGGGTCTCTTTGCCTCAGGCCTAGCTTTTCGCACCTTAAAAAAGCCAAGAGTTTCACTATTAAGATTAAGAGAGAAAGTAGCACTAGAAACACAAGTCATTATCCAGCTTTTGAAAGTAGGAGGGAAGTTTAAAGCATGTAATGTTTGTTTTGAGAAATCTCATTCAACATGCATCTTGGTGAGGCTCTAGGAGATTTATACATCGTGATGAGATCCTGGCAAATTAAAATGTTTGCCATAATGCTTCTACCCTTCACAAATCGTCCTTAACTCTGGCAGATTAAGTCAGGTAAAATTTTTAAGAGCATATTTCACAAAAACTTGGAAAAACACTAATATAACACATTACAACAAGTAATTGGGTTAAACTGAAGGTGATAAGTCTATCAATCTTAGGTATAAGCGTGACACTAGTGGCATTGAGATACCTAAGCAACTTACCACTCCTAAAATAGTCATTGACGGCTTCGACTATTTCCATCCTAGTTACATGCCGAACATCTTTGAAAAATTTGCAAAGATATTAGGGACACGAGACGGCCATGCTTGATTGACTAGGAACCTGTCAAGTCTGCTATACACTCTCTCAGTCGGCCTTTTTTTGTTGTTTCATGTATAAAAAGGATCTAATTGCAGGACTATCAACCATGCCACAATCAACCGGACGTTGCTGAAAGGGACTCAACTCAGCATCAACCAAATTACCCCTAATCTCCCATCAAAGTTAATGACGTTGTTTAAACCCCCTCCTATAGGCCATGTGTCACCTGCCGCTTTTTTCTAAGCCATTTAGAGGTTAGCCAAGCAAGCATCACGGCCTACAAGCACCCAAGGCAGTTCAACACAAGCATACAAGCGTATTATATCAACCTCAAAGCCAACTTCAAGCAGCTCATGACTAGCTCACTTAAGTATACGCAGCTCAACGGAGTAGCGGCCAGCTCACAAGTACTCGGGAATCACTAAGGCAACTTCATGCCTAGTCCACTCCCAGTCCACACTAGCTAAGGTGGCGGCATAGAGAGGACACCATGGACACATGACATGGATAAATGACTTGGCCATTCCATCCTTATCCTTTCCCTCTCACAAACCAAATATACCCCCTATTTTCCTTGCCTTGGCGCCAAATCCTCAAGGGATATGCACCCCCTTTGTCACGCCACATTCAAGATCAAGGCACCCCTTCACTTGGTGCCTCCCGCCAACATTTTTCCCGCCAAAGCCAAAAGGTGTCTCACACACCCCTTCGGCTAAAACCGCCCTTGGCCTCGCCTATAAATAGAAGGCTTTGCCTTCATTTTTACACAACCTTTTTACCCACAAAATTTATGTATAATTCTTTTGCAATTCATGTAATCTTTCCCCATTTTCAATAATACATTTTATATAGCAATATTCTACGATTATTCCGCACTTTATTAGTTTCGTTCTATATTGCTCTCTTCTATATTATCCCGTAGTGATACTTATCGTGTTTGGGGTTGCTTGACTCGCTTGTGTTGAGTGGCTTCGTCGAGTGGCACACGTCTATTCTCATTCACTACGCCAATTATGGCCATCAATAACGAGCGTATCATAACAGATTTGAGCATATAATAACGACATTTAGATTACCGTTTTCTAAATATTGGCGGAAACCTAGACCGCGCCATAACAATAAGGGATTCTAAGGGAGAACCGTTGTCATTATATCTAGATAACGACTGTTTAATAAACCGTTATAACAAACGTTTTACGCTTCCCAAAACCTCGTTGTAGAATCACACTCTTGTCAACGTTTTTATACAACCGTTACCAGTTTAAGAAAACGGCCTTTGGAAAACTGTTCTAAATTGTTATCGGCCACGGTTTTATGTTACCCGTTGTTATGTTATAGCTACGTATTTCCTGTAACCGTTACTATTTTCTATTATGAAAGAACGGGTTTCAATTCAACCGTAGTCAATAGAGTATTCAATTTGACCAACTTGACCACTGCATGCATACCCTTATCAGTAGTTTAATAAATATTCAATTTGACCAATAATAATAGTCAATTTGACCAAAAGAATTCCATTAATTTGACCAAAATAATTCTATTAATATGCGCTAGGTTAAAATCAAAATTACCAAACATTTCACTCTCTAAATTTCTCTCTAAAATATGGCTGGTCAACCGGAGTTACAATCACGTTCTCGTTACGTACAGCCTTTTACTTACCTCTCCTTGGATGAGTTAATTGGAGCTCCTAGGAATCGTCATAGTGATTGGATGAATGGAAAAGGTGTAAGGGGTCGTGTTTCTAAGGATATGTCACCTGACATGCGACATAGAGCGCATACATACGTTCTTTTTAACGATGATCATGTCCAGCCTTACCGTATGGAACACCAGCGTTATCTTAGGGTTAAACACCCTCATAAGAACGAAATATGGTATGCAAATGAGCATAACATGGCAGTTTAGTGACTGGTTTAAGGATACTATTTACGATGATGACAACCCAATTGATGATTACTCACCCAGACTACGACATCTCGCTTTCGGTCATGATGCTCGTGCAAGTTTTTACAGTGGGTATACGATCAATGGGTACACTTTCTACACCCGCAGTCAAGACGAGGCGAGCACAATGCAAAACAGTGGAGTTTGCGTGATTCTGAGGCAATATACTTTGCTAGTTCAAAGGATAAAAATCCTATTTTGGGTACAATGCAATATTATGGAGTTATTCAAGAGATATTGGTTTTAGACTAAATGGATTTTGAGATCCCTCTATTTCGATGCAAGTGGGTTGACAACAACAATGGTGTTAGAAAGGATGATTTAGGATCCACATTAGTAAATTTTGACACGGTTGGAAACAAGGACGATCCTTTTATATTAGCGTCACAAGCAAAACAAGTGTTTTATGTTACCGATCCTATGGATAAGAAGTGGTCAGTTGTTCTATCTTGCCATCGCCGAATTCCAGATGATGAAGACGTCGAATTTGAAGGACTTGATCTTAGTGTTATATCCGAATTTGGTAATGATGTTGAAAATGTTGACATTCCAAACATATATACACGACATGATCATGATGAAGGTAATTGGGTTAATGAAGAGACTAGCAAAACCAAAAAACATTCCCAGCAGCCATGACAGGGTCAGCTGTTGTATGAACTGCTGTTATTATTATAAGTCAATCGTGTTATTATTGTCTTTCTGTTATATGAAACGCTGTTTTAAACTTTTTCAAATGTAAACCAAGGGTTTTTTGCCCCGAAAAAACGTACAAAATGAAATATGAAATACAACGGTTATACCTAAGCCGTTGTACAGGATGTATGCAGTTAAAACGGTTCAGGTCTTTAGGCCGTTGTTATTAGGTTTAGAAATTTCGTGCTTTTTTCTTGGCGGTAAAATCAAACAACGGTTCTTTCTTATCCGTTTTAAATAACACTCTTCAATTACGGTTTCCTTCAAAACCGTTGTCTGTCGGAAACAAAATATTACGGCTTTTCGTATACCGTGTTTATTAATTTCCATTAAACAAACACATGCAAGTGTTGTATCATTCACATATGCTCTGAACTTGACCTCCCCCACACAATATCCTCAAACCACAAGCCGTCGCCGTCATCATCATCATCATCATCGTCATCCCCTTTGGAACCACCATCATCGTTATCTCAATTCCCGCCGCTAGATCAACCCGGATTCTCCTCTTTAAAGAAGTAATAAACCCTCCTCTCTAGGTATTTTTTTGAGATTATATTTATACATTGTTATTACTGTATTTGTTTGTTAATTTCTGTTTTAGATATGGTCACAAAGCGGAGGAGGAACGATGGAAATGCGCCAGGTGAAGACTCAGGTGATGAGAATAATTTGCATCACATAAGGGGTTGAATGCGCCATAGGGTTTCCTTAGAAGCAATAAATTCAAATAAACTTAATCCTTTAAAATGGGATAAAGATGGGCTGCCATATGGTGAGTATGCCGGGTTTTTTGCGAGTTGGATTGGTTGCTGTGTAAGACAGTATGTGCCTCTCGGTACACCGCGTATGATTGAACTGAGTAAAACACGGAATACCATGCTAATAGACAGAATAAAGGTACATACAATGTATAAATGCTTTAGCTAGCTGAAATTAAGTTACTACTTGATATGTGTATTAGCCGAAACTAACCAAATATGTTCATCATATATGCAGTTAGCTTACGTTGTCCCCGAAAAGAATGAAAAGTACCTTAAAAGAAAGATAGCGGAATCCCTCAGATCCTGGAAGTTAAAGGTTGCTCAGTCTCACTTGTTCAACAAGGAAACCGGGGAGATGAACATGAGACCACCAACAAAGAATTATCCGTATGTCACTCAGGACCATTGGGATAGCTATATCGCTTATAGGCTGTCTGACAAGTTTAAGGTAACCTAATTAATACTTATATAAGTAAAGACGTATACTTAGTTTAGTGTTTGGTCATGCTTACGTTTCTAGATACAATTTGTTTGATGAAGGCTATGAGTAAGAAGAACAAGGAGAACATTTCAATGAAAAATACCATATTTTACGGCTCCCGAGGTGGTTATAGATTGATTAAGGCGAAGCTTGTAAGTACATAATTCTTATAGTCCGTATATATGTTCATAGTAATCATATATTTTGAGTTGATATCAATGTTTTTAATGAATTGAAGGCAAAGCTTGGCAAATTCAGTCGTCACGACGCTTGGGTGGAAGCTCACACACCTAAGAATGCAAAGACGGAAACAGAATTTGATAAGGACATCAAACAGAAAAGTGTAAGTTTGACTTAATATGTCACTCCTACCACGGGTGGTTGGAGTTATATAATTTGTGAGTTTAAATGAAATTTATGTGTATGTAGAGGATCTGTGAGAAGGAGGTAGAGGAAGGAAAATGGAAGCCTCAAGGACGTGATGACATTCTTGCTAGGGCAATTGGCAAAGCAGAGCATCCAGGTCGTGTTAGAGGGGTATCGACGCATGTTGGTATCACACAGTATTTTGGGAAAACTTCTCGGAGGATGATGAGGGGTGATGATTTTAAGAAGGTAATCATATAAATACTATGTTTGATTTAACATAATTTATAACTACATATGCTGAAATTAATATTTACTACACACACAGCTAAAAAAAATGACCAGGTTGATAATGAGAATGGTTAAAACAGGGGAAAAGCCATCAGAAGAAGAGTTGGATATGGTTCAGGAAGTCATAAAGGATGCAGAGGAGAAGAAGGATGCCTTGTCGGAGGAGGACAAAGAAAACATGGTCATTGATAATGAGGTAACAATAGT
Organism: Silene uniflora; assembly: GCA_018983105.1. Classification (NCBI taxonomy): domain Eukaryota; kingdom Viridiplantae; phylum Streptophyta; class Magnoliopsida; order Caryophyllales; family Caryophyllaceae; genus Silene; species Silene uniflora. The sequence continues at coordinate 7,022 of JAGPOY010001680.1, forward strand.
TTTTATATATGTCTTACAAATAAATGTGTTATATGATTTGGAAAATCAGTACGTGTTATATGGACAAGTGTTAACGTACAGAAGGAAGCCGAGGAGGACATGGAAAGGGAGAAGGAAGACAGTGAGGGGGAAGCCGAGGACGTGTCAAAGGATCATTACCAGGATGTTGAAGAGGAAGAGGATGCCAGGAAGGCCGTGACACAGGATGTTGAAGAGGAAGAGGAAGCCAGGAAGGCCGTGACATAGGATGAGGCGGAGGAAGTTGATGACCAGACGTTCTTCTCAACACCGATGATGTGTGCATTTTATATAGACTTTACGGTCCATTTTGGCACGCATTTCTATGCATTTTAGGTGACTTTATGTCACTTTATACCCCGAATATGCTACTTTGTGTTTTCTATGCCATTTTGCAGGTATAAGACGACAAGTAGCGAAAACCGAGCCAGAAGTTGTTCCAAGTGTACATTTTAGGAGATGGAAGAAGACGGAGCGGGAACTTTTGCATGGGGAAGCGTGAAACCACACAAAGTTCAAGTCATAAGCCAATTCATCCCTGTCACGAGCTGTACCATCGAGAAGACCTCGATCGAGCCCCTGCTGTGCTCGATCGAGAGGTTGTGGAGCCTGGAGTTACTCGATCGAGCTGTCCTGTGCTTGATCGAGGGGAGGCCAAAGAGGAGTTGCTCGATCGAGGGAGTGATGTTCTCGATCGAGTGGATTGCTGAGAAGATGTGTTCGATCGAGAGGTCTTGCTACTCGATCGAACAAAAGCTGACTGACGGGCCTTGAGTCCGTGTTAATTAGGTTTTAGAAAGTTAAGTTTTGTTATAAATAAGATTAGACGTGATTAGCTAAGGGGTCATTAATTCACTACTATTCACATTCACTATCATACATTTTTACTTTCTACCTTTTAGCTTTTCACTGTAACTTTATTTCGGGATTTGCAATTGATTGGTTTCGAGTTATTTACGCCGGAATCGCTTGAGATTGTAATCCTTTCTTCCCTTAATCTTAATCTACCGTTTATTATTGCTTTAATCCTTTATTTCTCTACCTTAATTCCTGCCCTAATTTATTTATGCAATTTTATAGTTTCATTATGTCTATTATTAGTTATTCAATCGCTTATGTTATTTGCAATATCGTAAGCATGTGTAGCTAAATCCATTGATATGTTAGGATGAGGAAACCTGCGGTAGATGCATGATAGGGTTTGACATGTTAGGTTAGTTTTGCGATATGAATCGTTCTATGCAGTTTTAATTGAGACCGGTTGAATGAGTGCACGCAGGAGACCAGTTAGTTAACCCCGACCTAGATCGAAAGATTGGAAGGGTAGACTCGCTTAGATTCGATAGGTGATTCCTAGTTAGGGCGAAAGAATTAGGGAGACCCTAGGGTGACTAGAGACCGAAAGGGTATAGTCATTGGTTTGAGACCGAAAGGAGATAACCTTGCTCTTCTTATTGCTAAACTGACTGACCTAGTTAAAACCGATAGTGTAGCTACCGCAGCGGACCAAATCCTGGCATATCCCTCTTTTATCTGATTTTATACCGTCATTTTCTTGCTTATTTCTCTTATTTCTCTCTTTTAAGACTCGTAGTTTAGATAAAACCAAATTTAACCCCCCCCCCTAATTTGTGACCTAGACAGAATTGATTATAGATAGTTAGTTACCTTCTTGTGGAGATCGACCCTACTTCCACTAGCTTCATAGTTAGTTGACTTAGGTCTTATTTTTGGTGTAGTACGACCGACATCAAATTTTGGCGCCGTTGCCGGGGAGGCAATTTAATTATCTGTGTTATTTTTTCTGCCTTGTCTTAAGGAATTTCTGATTCCTTAAGACCGTTCTTACTTTTCTCTTTGAGTTGTGTATGCGCAGGTCTTCACGGTTCGAATTAGTCGAAGCTGATCCGGAACCCGAAAGGACTTTCTTACGCAAAAAGAGAGAATTAAAGAAAATTCGTCAGGAGGAAGATTTGAGTACTTCTGACAGTGTTTTTGACAGTCCCATTTTCGAAGAAAATTTATTTATTGAGACTGTGTTACAAGTGAAAATGTCGAATATCGCTAGTCATTCGGAGCCTACCGCTGCATCTATTCCCAAGGGTTTCAAGCTCGCTACTGATGAAGATGGGAATACATTTGACATTCGACCTTCTTACATCAATCTGGTCGAACGAAATTTGTATCGTGGGGGGCCAGGGGAGGATCCGAGGAAACATATGTAGATTTTCGCTTATTACTGCTCGTCTATCCCTGCTTCCAAGGGGGTGACTCAAGACAAAATCAAGGAGGTGCTGTTTCCTTTCTCGCTTACTGATAGTGCAAGGGAGTGGTTGACGGATCTTGATAGAGAGGCAGCCGGTATTAATGATTGGACCTCGCTGGCTCTTGCATTTTATAAGAAATATTTTCCGCCACAAAGGACCAACGCCTTGAGAGCACAGATTACAAACTTCAAGCAAACTGCTACTGAGAATCTGTATGAAGCTTGGAGTCGCTTTAAGAAAACGGTGAGGTCGGTTCCTCATCATGGGTTTCAGCCATGGTTTTTGTGCAACCAATTTTACAATGGGTTGTACGATGATCATCGGGCTATTTTGGATGCCGCTGTAAACGGTAGATTTCAGCAGGAGATAGATGATGATAAGGGCTGGAAATTGATAGAGGAGATGGCTAATCACTGTGCTGAGTATGGTAATCCGAGGAGTGGTACGCGAACTGTTGCTAATATCAGTTCGGATGGCATTGATGCCAAGTTTGGCAAGTTAAATGCTCGATTTGATCAATGGGAAAGGAATAATGCCGGGAATCAACAAACTGTTCACTTGTTGCAAAATGAAGAGTTGATTGGTGATTAAGATAAAAACAATAATGATAAAAATATCTAGGGAATTTGGTTCAACATGTAACAATTGTGAATGCATATGACTAATATGATATAATAAAACATTGTTCATTGCTAAGGGTTTAGACACCCGTCTCTCGACATCATAAACCAAATAAATAGAATAGTCTAATTGATCTCTCGATATTATTAGGTTATTCTATTAACAACATGCAAATGTTCTACTTCAAATCCCGTGCCTCTCGACTTTTAGGACGAGCAGTTTAACCAATGAGTAATTACGCGTTTTAGTCATCGATTAATATGAACATAAAAGAGCATGTGCTAGAAACATATGAACAACATTTTATATTTACCAATTATGTCATATTGCAAACACTTTTGATTACATGTCTCCCCTAGTCCCTAGACTAGAGAATTATTTATTCATATTAAGATTAAAACTCAAAGATAAATATATAAATGACATAAGAAAATGTAATAATAAGAAAAGAAAGAAATACTTATACCAAATGAAGAATAAATACTTGAATAGAAGAATATAAACCCAAAGAGAACTTGTATTATAACTTGAATATAAATGCTAACTATTGATTGATTAACTATTATGAGAATTACAAGAGAAATGTAAAGAGAACTTTTTATGTAAACTAAACTAAGGAAAAGGTATGTAAAAGTATAAGAAGAATGTAAGAATGAGGTGATCTAAGAGTCGTATAACACCTCCTATTTATAGTAGAATAGGGGGTGTAACGTAAATGGGAGTTGACGATCAAAATTGACCTAGAAATGGGCGAACCCGATCAGGACAAGGTGATCCCGATCGGGATCGTAGCTTTCCGGGTATTTTGTGTTTATTCCTCTCTTAATTGCTTTGGCATCCAATGTTCATGTTAAATGCCCTCTTAATTCACCCGGGTAAATGGTCTTTACTCCTTGCATTATCTCCCTATATGGTATTCCTCTTCTCCTTAACTTCCTTTGACAAAATATAATATGGAATTGACTTTACTTTTGTAAAATGTTAAATTAGTTGGTCCATTTCATATTATAAATGTCATTGCTCCATTTCTTGTCTCTATTGCGTGCTTGACTTTAATGTTGGGCTTGACTTCTCCAATTAACATTTACATGTAAATTGATCCATCATTTGCCACTTAAATCCACTTAAACTCTCCAATCATAATACGAGCATACCCAATTCTAGTTTTGTCTACAGTGGCAATATCACAGCTCTTGAATTTTCCCACTAAATTTGAAAGCTTTTCCAAACTAGAAATGTTAATTGGAGTATGAGTGGAAACCTGATGTTTGCTCTTTGTGTAAGGGCATTGGTCACTTAACTGAAATGTGCACAAAGAAAAAAGCATTGCAGGAGCCACCCAAGGTGAGACAGGAATGGAGGCCTAAAAGGTATCCTGTGAGACCTCCTGTAGCAGTCAGACCAGTCACTCCTGCTGGGGTAGCTTTGGTTGAAAGACCACCTTCTACTCTTGGGGAAACTGCTGGAGCTACTCCTAGGCTTGTGGGAGAAAAGTCAGCTTCTCCTGTTTTATCACCAATTACTATTGTTACCACTATGGTTAGACAGGATCTTCATGCTTCTTCTTCTGTGAGTTCTCCTAACTCTCCTTCTTATGCTGAAGTTCTAACTAGCCCAAAGAAACATATGAATGGGGGACAGGATAATCCACCTGGTGATAATATAGGTTCATGGAATGTGAGGGGTATGAATAATATTAATAAGCAATTAGAAATAAAACGTTTTCTCTATCAAAATAATATTGGCTTATATGCTTTAGTTGAGACAAAAATCAAGGATAGTGATTGTTCTACTATTCTTAATAATTTTGGCCAATCCTGGAAGGGTGTCAATAATTATCTGTATCATCCTGGAGGCCGAGTTTGGTTGATTTGGTTGCAACAAGCGTTTACTGTGAGTGTTATGAAAATGTCTGATCAACATATAACTGCAAAGGTCACTGAGATTGCTACTGGCAATACTTTTCTGTTTACAGCAGTCTATGGATCCAATGATGATGCTACTAGATTACTCTTATGGGAGGATCTTAAGAATATAAAGGATACTTGGAATGGACCCTGGTGTATGTGTGGGGATTTTAATAATCTTTTAGACTTTAATGAGAGGGTTGGTAGGCTTGTACTCTGGACTGATATAGCAGAGTTTAGAGAATGTGTGTCTTACTGTGACATGATGGACATCAAGGCTTATGGGTCTTTCTTTACCTGGAACAATAAACATGATCCAGCTTCTAGGGTTTTTTCTAGACTTGACAGATTTATGGGGAACATGGAATGGTTGAACTTATATCCATATTGCACCACTCATTTTTTACCTGAAGGTCTGTTCGACCACAATCCTTGTGTTTGTTATAGAAGAGTGGTGAGACAACAAAGGCCTAGATTCAGATACTTTAATATGTGGGGCCCTGATGAGCATTTTAAGGACATTATAAGACATCATTGGAACAAGAAAGTTACAGGATCTTGGATGTTTCAGGTAGTCACCAAGCAAAGAGATCTTAAGTTCCCTTTGAAACAGCTGAATAGAAACAGATTCTCTGACATTGAAAAAGCAGTGGGTGTAGCAAAGCTTAGACTGGAGGAACTTCAAATCAAAATGCATAGAGATACAAGCAATACTACTCTAATGGAGGCTGAGGCTACTGCTGCTACTGAATATAGAAATCTCCTTAAAGCTCATGTGAGCTTTCTGTCTCAGAAGGCAAAAGTAGATTGGATTTGTGATGGAGATGAAAATACCAGATATTTTCACACTCAAATTCGAGCTAGGCAGATGCATAATAAAGTGCTTCAGATCAGAGATAAAGATGGCAACCTGCATAGTGAGCCTCAGCAGATTGAAAATGCTTTCCTTGAATATTATATTGATCTCCTGGGATCTAAAAAGACTACTACTACTGTCCATGTTCCTACAGTAAGATCTGGGATGATTATTTCTGATTATCACAAAAGTTTGCTATTGAAGCCTGTGAGCCCTGATGAAGTCAAAGCTTGTATTTTTGAGATCCCTGCCAACAAGGCCCCTGGCCCTGATGGATTCACAAGCCAATTCTACAGAGATTCTTGGGAAATCATTGGGAGAGACATCACTGGAGCTGTGTTGGACTTCTTTGCTTCTGGTAAGCTCTTGAAACAGGTAAACACCACTACACTCACTCTTATTCCAAAAGTCAAAAATCCTATGAGTGTTCTCGAGTATAGACCCATTGCTTGTTGTAACATCATTTACAAGTGCATCACTAAGATCTTATGCTCTAGACTGTCTAATGTGCTGCCTGATATCATTACTAGTAGCCAAGGAGGGTTTGTTAAGGGCAGGAACATAGTTGAAAATGTTTTGATTTGTCAGGATCTAGTTCGCCTTTATAATAGAAAGCTTGCTTCCCCTAGATGCATGATCAAAATTGACCTTAGAAAGGCCTATGATACTGTTGAATGTGATTTTCTGCACCAAATGTTAGTTGCCCTCAATTTTCCTACTTTCTTCATCCATTTGATAATGACTTGTGTGACATCTCCCTCTTACTCACTCAATGTCAATGGGAATACCTTTGGTTTTTTTCATGGGAAAAGGGGACTTAGACAGGGAGACCCTCTCTCCCCACTTCTTTTCACTATATGTATGGAGTATCTCTCAAGGATCTTGCATATTGTAGCACAGCAAAATACTTTCAAATTTCATCCCAAATGTGGTCACATAAAGCTCAATCACCTCCTTTTTGTTGATGATTTATTAATGTTCTGCAAAGGGACTGACACTGCTATTATGTGGCTCTTGAGGGCCTTCTCTACCTTTTCTGCTGCCTCTGGACTCACCCTTAATAAGGACAAAAGTGACATATATTTTAATGGGGTCAAGCCTGAGGTTGTTGAGGATATTCTTCATGTTTCTGGATTTAGAATTGGGAAACTACCCTTCAAATATTTGGGGGTCCCCATTTCTGCAAAAAAGATCACAAAATTTGAAGGTCAAAAGCTCATAGAAAGAATTGTGGCCAGGATAAGGGGTCTGGGTGCTAGACATTTATCTTATATGGGCAGACTAGTCTTGGTGAAATCTGTTTTAGCTACACTACATTCCTATTGGGCTTCCATTTTTCTAATCCCATCTGGGATTATGAGGAAAATTGATTCTATATGTAGGAATTTTCTGTGGGGGGGCAAAGACACTTATTTGAGGGCTCCCAATGTAAGCTGGAAGAGAAGCTGTACTCCCAAGGATGAGGGTGGTTTAGGTCTGTTCAATGCTCAAAGTTGGAACAAAGCTTTACTTCCTAAATATACCTTTTGGTTGGCAACCAAAAAGGATCATCTTTGGGTTAAGTGGATTAACCATGTATATATGAAAGGGTGTGATTGGAGAGACTACTCACCTCCTCTGGATTGTAGCTGGTCGTGGAAAAAAAGTGTACATGTCAAAGATTTATTCAAGAATGCTTATTCTGATGATAAATGGCTGAACTCTGACAAGCCATATACTGCAGCATCTGGATACAATTGGCTCAGACAAAAGTATAGTAAGGTTCCATGGCGTTTTTTATGTTGGAATTCACTGAATGTTCCTAAAACCTCCTTTATATATTGGGCCATTCAGCATCAACGATTGCTCACTCTTGACAGAATGCACAAGATGGGATTTGGACAGAACATTACCTGCTATATTTGTGGTCTGGACCCTGAGAACCATTCTCACCTGTTTTACAACTGCCCCTACAGCAAACTCTGTATGCATCTTCTCCAGATCAAACTCAATATCAGAATCTGCCCTGATACTATGACTACTTGGTTTTCTAAAGGAAGGAAGAATTCTGCCCTGCAAAAGACATTCACAGGAGCATGTTTTGTTGCTCTAACTTATGCAATTTGGAATGTGAGGAATCAAACAAGGATTAGTCAACATGTTACTTCCCCTCAAGTGTTGGTGCAACGAGTATATGCTGATGTAATGGTACGCTGGAAGCATAGAAACAAGAAAAGTTTGAAGCTGCATGACCAAACTTGGATTGATAATATTATGTAATCTGGTTCCTTTTTGATTATGTCCTTTTGCTAATGTTGGATTGTAATACCTTGAAACGATTGTACCCCCTCATTCTTTGATTAATATACTTACCTTTCACCAAAAAAAAAGTCCACACTTCATGCTCCACTTAGCCTTGCATTTCTAATGTAGCATTTTATCTCAATTTGTAGTCATTTTAGCTTAAAAAGCTAAGTTCACCTACAAAACATGTTAAAACACAAAATATACTAGAAACACTAATATTAGCTCAAAACACTAAAGATAAGTGCATAAAACAATGCAAAACAAGAGATGAGATTTACATGGTCCTCAAGCTAAGCCCTTGCTTGTCCTCAAGCAAGATCATCCCTTACATGCAATCCCAAATGACTAATTAGCATATGACTCTCATCCCTAAACAACATGGGCATAAGGAAAAGCAAAACATAGATGAGATTTACATGGTGGCGTAGCATGGATGACTCCAAGTAGACTTTTCGGCTCTTGCATGATCATGTGACTTTTGGACTCTTACGGTGCACTCGAACTCAAATGTGTGTTTAAGGACAATTTTTGTGAATAAACACTCAACTATCCTCTACTTATAAACATGTGCCCGCAATCTAGTATGGTAAACAATCAAATCATAAGCCAAACAATCAAATGCAAAGCAAATAATGAAGCCAAAAGGGTTAGAAGAAGGCTTTTTGTGATATGGGTAATAAGGGGGACAAATAGTTATGGATTCGTGGAGTTAATAGCCAAGCTAGCAACAAAAACCATAGAAATGCTCATATTCAAAACCGAATTCCCAATTGAGAAGATTAACTTCTTTTGCAATACAAAACTTTAAGAAATTTCTCCAATATATAATGATAATAATGTGAGAAATTCTTACTCTTCTTCTTTTTCCAAGCAACAAAACATATATCTCAATTTTTTTCCATTTGCTTTTTCACACTTTCTTTTTCTTTTCTCTTTCATTTCTTTTTTCTTTTTTGTGTGATTTCTTTCCTTCTTTTCTTGCTTCACTTCTGTAACACCCCAACAATCCGGCCAAGATAATCGGAGCGTTACCATCTCGGTTTCCCGAGGTAGTGTTTCAAAACTCCAATTAAAAGAACATTTTGTTATAATTATCAAGGTTTAACGATTACATAACATAACAAGGAATAAAATACGACTCGTCAACTATACTATGCTATCTACACTAT
>JAGPOY010001681.1:0-11775 GCA_018983105.1 Silene uniflora
TTTGTCCTTCTATAGCAAACCGTGCCCTCTAGGACCACTCGGCTAACTCTTGTGATTACCCCATCATACCTACTCTTTCAAGAGTCAAACTCCTACACAAAAAGCCTCAAAACTCTCTAAGGAACATTAGTAGACCGTTACTTGACCCATGTTCTTAGGCGGAATTCGAGTTGGACCTCAAATTAGACGAAGGTCCCAAACCGGGTGGAATTTGGTTAGTCTTGGCATGATTCACTTCAAAAGTAACCAAATACCATATTCTCATCGTCGCTCCTAAGTCAAGGGGACAAGGGGTGAGTGAACTGGCGGGATAAAACCGCAAAACAATACTTCCATCTCAATATCGATTTCAAACTCAAAATATAACTTAATAACCAAGGTCACTCCGGACCATAAACACAATATGGCACAACGGCCCATAACTCATAACTCAATACCAGTAACCAATTTTCATCTCGATTTCAATATCGATATTGTCAAATGTTCTATAAAGAACTGGTCAACACTTACAGTATAAACTCAAAGCCACTCACCCACGAGTCAAGGTCAAAGGAAACGATAATAAAAACACAATATAAACACCCAAAACGTCAAACTCAATATAAGAATATCACTCGGATACTCTTCATAATATCATGTAATTGTGCTTGTCTACACCGACATACTCCCTGTTAAGCACCTAGTTTTTTGCTTGAACTTTGCTAAATCCCATAGTTATAATTAATTAACTCCACCTTGATAGCCAAATAGAACATTGGTACAGTAGCTACGCTTTACGCATTAGATTTCCTGGTCAAAACCAATTTTCACAATCTCGAACGTTCCATCTCAATAATCATACTCAACCGCGCATAAATTGTACCCATTTCACAAATTAATTACCTTAATAATAAAATATTATAACTTTTATATAAATAATTCGAGTAACAATAATCACGCTACAAATAATCAACACAAATTCTCATATATAAAACACAAATAAATAACACGTAAATATATAATCCCGAACAATAATAAGAGTATTAGGGACGGTAGTATCGTGTTACCTTATTTGTAACGAATAAGAGACGGTGCAGGGACGAATTGACGGAACAAAGAAAATACGCCCAAAGAGAGGAAGGATGAATGAATATGTGACCATGACACACAAACACATGGAAGATACTAGATATATTGTTGCTCAACGTTTTTTGTATATTTGAGATGATGAATTGATGTGGGTCGTTATACACCAAAAATAAGACCTAAGTCAACCAACTAAGAAGTTAGCTTAAGTAGGGTCGATCTCTCCACAGGGAGGTAACTAACTATCTATGATCAAATCTGTCTAAGTCACAATTTGGGGGGTTTGATTTGGTTTTTAACTAAACTATGAGTTTAAAGGAAGAGAAAATAAAGCAAAGAAAGACGGTATAAAATCAGAAAAAAGAAGGATATGTCAGGAATCGGTCTGCCGCGGTAGCTACACTAACGGTTTAACTAGGTCGGTTAGTTTATTAATAAGAAGAGCAAGGTTATCTCCTTTCGCTCTCAAACCAATGACTATACCCTTTCGGTCTCTAGTCGCCCTAGGGTCTCCCTAATTGACTTTCGCCCTAACTAGGAATCACCTATCGAAACTAAGCAAGTCTACCCTTCCAATCTTTCGATCTAGGTCGGGGTTAACTAATTAACTGGTCTCCTGCGTGCACTCATTCAACCGATCTCAATTAAAACGACATAGAACGATTCATATCGCAAAACTAACCTAACATGTCAAACCCTATCATGCATCTACCGCAGGTTTCCTCATCCTAACATATCAAGGGATTTAGCTACACATGCTTACGATATTGCTAATAACATAAACAATGAAATAACTAAAACAAGACATGATGAAACTATTATAAAATTGCATAAATGAAATTAGCGCAGAAATTATAATAAGGAAACAAAAGAATTAAAAGCAATAAACGGTAGATTAAGATTAAGGAGAGAAAGGATTACAATCGCAAGCTAATCCGCCATAAAGAACTCGAATCCGATTGATTGCAGAACCCGAAATTAAAGTTACAGTGAAAGCTAAAAAGTAGAAATGTATGATAGTCAATGTATGTGAATGAATAAATCTGAATGACTATCTAATGGCGTGCTTAGCCTTATTTATAATAAAAACATAACTTCCTAAACCTAATTAACGCGGACTTAAAAGCCTGTCAGATGTATTTGCTCGATCGAGCACTTAAAGCTCTCGATCGAACAGTTCTTATCAGCATTCCTCTCGATCGAGGACATCACTTCCTCGATCGAGGACTTCCTCCATGGCATCCCCTCGATCGAGCACAGGACAGCTCGATCGAGGGCTTCTAGTCTCCAATTCTTCTCGATCGAGCACAGCAGGGGCTCGATCGAGATCTTCTCCTCGGTTCAGCTCCGTGAATGATAGAAAATGGCTTTTGGCTTGGATTATGACCGGTTTCACGCTTTCCCATGCTATAGTCTCTGATCCGTCTTCTCCCATCTCCTAAAATGCACACTTGGGACAACTTCTAGCTCGGTTTCCGCTACTTATTATCATATACCTGCAAAATGGCATAGAAAACACAAAGTAGCATATTCGGGGTATAAAGTGACGTAAAGTCACCTAAAATGCATAGAAATGCGTGCCAAAATGGACCGTAAAGTCTATATAAAATGCACGCATCAAACTTCCCTAAACCAAACCTTTGCTTGTCCTCAAGCAAACTAAATGCAACTAAAACGGACCTAATGGAAAGGAGTAAATCTCAGAGCTAGCTATAAGTCAATGCTAAACCATTTTAATTCACAATTCAACCGCTGCAAGCAATACGAAGCGAACAAAATTATACGTATCTTGGAAATAAAATGAACTTTCGACCTTGCAAGACTCATAAAAATTGGACTCTTCCGGGTCACTTTTCTCTCAACAAAGCAAATGGTAAGTAAATATATGTGTAGAGAAAGAAGAAATTGTAGACTCTCACCTAGACTGCGACCGACACAACATGCAACGCTAACTAACATGAATAATGATTCAGTCACCGTACACACGCAAAACCACCGTTCAAGGACTATCATGTGCCGAACAATTGCAAAATATGGATATGTGAGGCTTAATTGGTAAGAAAGGGCAAAACAGATATGGGAATGTGAAGGTAAAATAGCCGAGCTAGTACCTAATCAAGACCATAATAAAACTCATCCCGCTCTTCCAATAATATAAAATGAAGCTCAATGCCTTATAATTTGGCATATACTACACGAAAATCCATAATAAATGTACCTCATAAGATATAAATAAGCACGAGAGGTATAAAACAATAATTTTCCAGCCATTTGTTTTTCTTTTTTCCTTTCTTTTTCACGTTTTTTCTGATTTTTTATAGGCTGATTTTTTTCTTTTTCTTTTATTTTATTTTCTTTTCTCATTAATACACACTCCAAGCAAGAAATATGACCCAAAATCCAATGAAATATGATAAATTCCTCAAAACTACTAAACAAGCTCAACAAAGGTAGGCTTAATTTAGGATGTAGTTTAAGGGCAACTGACAGATTTGGCTAATGTGGAGTTAAAAGGGGTAAAATGAGAAAGGGGAAAATGCAAAAGTTCTCTAAACACGTGATACCGACCACAAACCCATGCGTGCAGGCAATAAGAAATCAAAACTCATATACATGCGATATAATGAAATGTGGGGAGTAACTACTCTCAATCCTAGATAAACCCGTCATGAATGTCACCAGTTATAGGCTCTAAAACTTAGAAATAATGAGTAGGTTGCCAAAATTACGAGTCTAGCCTAATAATTCAAATTAAATTCCAAGACGAAATTCGAGAAATCACTTGACTTTGTTAAACAAGTCGTGAAAAGTGCAAGGCATAGCAATAAACTGACTTATAGTGCAAAATCATCATAGAAAACACTCCAATCCGACTCGACTATATGCAAAAATAAACGTGAAATTTAATCTAATTTTTTTTGATTTTTTTTAAATTTTTTATAAAACATGAAATAAAATAACAGAAATAGAAACGTGAATGCAAAAACAAATGCAAATGCAGACGCAAAAGGATGCATAATACCTCCCCAAACCAAACCGGGCAATGTCCTCATTGGCTAATACATGCTTCTAAGGGATTAAAATGCGAGAAAATAAAAGAGATGGAGAAAATAAAAACAGAAAACTCACAATGACGGCTTCCCCAAACTAGCATCAAAACGTGGGAAGCTAATCGTCACCTACCGCCTCCTCCTGATCCACCCGGAAAGTCGGGTCTCGCTCCTCCTCCCTAACTGCCCTCCTAGCTGCCTCCTCGGCTCTCTCCCACACCGCCCTCGCTACCTGTGTCTCCTTCACCTCCTCATCTGACTTGGAAGGAAGTGGAGGGTACCCACCCTCTGGGTATCGGTAGAAAGACGGGTGAGGCCAGCCAGCTGGAATGGGACGCCCCTCTCGCATGTGGTCCTCGTAAATGGGGAACAGGGCTAGTGCCTGATCCCGTCTCATCTGGGCCACGTCCCTGCGAATCTCCAAAAGCAAAGCATCACGGCACCTTTGGTCTAGGACCTCGGGTGCCTCAAATAGTGGAGGGCAAATAAAATTGGCCGGAAAGGCCGTCTCAATTTGGGTAGGGGTAGGAGTCACAGTGACAGGCGTGGGCGTCACAGAAGGCCCAGCCTATCGAGAACCAGACGGCTCTCCAACATCCCTCTGCGGGGAAGTCCTCTTCCTCTTCTTGGTAGAAGAAGGAAGAGTAGTCGCGAAAGGTAGATGGTAAACAGGGGGAGGGGGTTTTGCCCCTTCAACCGTGGGTAAAGGTAAGAGCTGGGGAAGAGTAGGGTAAGGTAAAACCACAGATGAGCGACCACATATCTTTCATGTCTTGCGGTCAGTCCCCATAATCCATGTAAAGCCAATCATGGTAGAAGTATCAATCACATTGTCACCGCTATAAGGCTTATGGCCTCGGGGAAAATCGGGGTAAAGGTGTCGGGCTATCCTACTAACCAAACCGCCACCTACCACGGCTCATGTGACACGGGACCCAATACCGCTCCAATGCTGAGCTAGCAAATAAGCAATGTTAAGAACAAACGAGGTGCCGTAATCAACGTTTAGGTACCCCGCGAGAATGGCTAGCTTAGTGTTGGTAACGTTATTAGGTTCCAGTCGAGCAAAAATAAACTCACCAAGAAGTCGCAAGAAAAAACGGGGGCAGGTAAATGGACATGGGCCACCTTACGCGAGGCGGAAGGAGTGTGTGAAAGGGCAGCCCATGCCTCTCTAACTATCATCCTAGGTGGTGACACAGGTCCGCCACTCACAAAACCCAAAACCGACCCCAACTTGGACAAGGTCCACGAATACGACTCGTTAAAGAGTCTAAAAGAAATGCAGGCACTAGAATGGTCAGCCTCATATAAATAAGGTCTAAAAACATATGAGCTAAAAAACTCAAGCGTGGGAACTCGATAGGTTGACTCCTGCATTCGTATCAATCCCGACATCCCCGTCCCGTTCAGCAAGGCACAAAGGTCAGCATAAAAACCAAGACTCTCTACTTCAGGCTGATAAATAAAACGACTCCAAAAAATGGGAGAGGAAAGCATGCGCTCCAACCGGTCTCGGTGGGAGCGAGAAACGAAATGTACCTCTCGGATGCTCGACAAAGGGTCGAGGCGCTCAGCAGTGACAACGGGTTTCATCGGAGCTAAACCCGCTGCAGTAGTCAATAGTTTAGCCACCCGGCTAAAAGGAACCGCCTTCTTCTTACCCTGCACATGCAAAGAAACAGAAGAAGAAGGGGCAGCAGCAGCAGCAGCAACAGTAACAGAGGTAGCAGCAGGAGCAATAATAGCCTCGGAAATAGGCTGTAAAGTAACCTCAGAAACAGGCTGCGAAGTAGCCTCAGAAACAGGCTGTGAACCGGTCTCAATAGTAGTGGAGGCCTGATCAGTAACAGGCTCAGTAGCAGGCACGACAACAGTAGCAGAAGCCTCAGGAGCAGCAGGAGCAGGCTGCGTAGGCTCAGTGACACTAGCAATAACACCAAAGTCGCTAACAACGATGGCCTCAGAAATCGTCTCCGGCACAGGAACAACAGGCTGCACACTCACGGCCTCAGACACGGCCTCAACATTGGCCTTCGTGACCTCAACATTAGTAGACGGATCAAAAGGGGTATCCATGTCTACAATAATCAAGCAATAATCAAAAGACGGAAAAATCAAAGCTTAATATCCTACAATGGCTTCTAACCCTAATTCATCAAATAAGAGGGAAGGAGGGTTAAAATTAAACAAAGAATAGCATAGGGTACTTACTTGTTGATGATTACCCACAATAAGCACAATTAATCAAGAAATAAAACACAAATTCGAAATAATTCGAATTAACCCAGATTTTCCGAAAAAATCAAATTAATCGAGATATAGCACGAAAATCAAGGGGCTTTTGATTAAATTGAGACAATAAACACTTGGGTAATTAATTTGTGGAGATTAATTGGCCATAAAATTGGTAAAAGGTAAGGATTGAAAAGAGGGTAGGGTCGAGGAAGATGAAGAACACAATAAAGAGGATCGAGCAAATATGAAATAAGATCGAGAGATTGCCCTTTTTATACTCAGTAGTTGTTCGATCGAGCAACATGGGTCACTCGATCGAACAATTTTGCACGCCATTCTCCTCGATCGACCAAAATGGTTCCCTCGATCGAGCAATTCTGACTTTGAGCTTCCCTTTTTCTTCGATCGAGGACTTGACCACCTCGATCGAGCACTGTTCTCCTCGATCGAGTAAGAGTTTACTCGATTGACTTCTTTTCCCTTATGCACGCACTTTGAGATGTAACCTTTTGAGTACGTGATCCTTTACCTGCAAAACCGACATGAAAAATATCCCAAAAATACCACAAAATTGTCTATAGTCAAAAATATTTTTCTACGCTAATTGTCTCTATTCTAATTGTCTATAACGAAATAAAATGCGATAAAATGTCTAAAAAGAAAATAAATTGTCTATTACAAATTGCACGGGGTTCCAATCCCGGCTCAATTCCAAATAGTTTGTTGATTAGGCCGCAGTGGGGCCTCTGACTTGCGGAATTACCCTCAGCGACGGTAATTTCCGACTTCTTTCTCCATTTCAACGAGCCATCTTTAGTGTCGCGCTCCAACTTGTAATTCTTAGAGCTCTCGCGCACCACTCTACTTTCCGCATTCTCCGTCTTGGCAAAGTCTTTCGAGCACAGTTCTCCGGGTTTTAGTGCAAATGCACCCCATCCAGGACCTGCATAAGAATTAACAGAAGAATGGTCCTCCATATTGCTCCCAAGCTGGGGCGGAGGTGTAAATGCAGCAATAGATAAATCATTCATGCGCGGTGTTAGCTCAACGTCGATATTAGGAGTAGCAGATATATCATGCACAAAAGATTCAGGCTCAACATCCACTAATGGTATAGCATGACAAGGCAAAACAAGCATAGGACCCTTATGGGTCGCAGACTCAGCAAAAACTAAGTCCTCCCCACCGATATGGAAGGTAAGTCTCCGTAACCCGACATCTATAACCGCTTGCGCGGTATGTATAAACGGCCTTCCCAAAATAATGGGAGTGTGTGAATCTTCGGGTATGTCCAACACGACAAAATCAACAGGAATAAAGAACTTCCCTATTTGGACAGGGACGTCCTCTAAGACTCCTAAAGGTCGAGATAAGGTCCGATCAGCCATCTGGACCGTCATGTTGGTACATTGGAACCTAGTGAATCCTAACCGTTTAGCCAATGATAGGGGTAAAACACTAACACTGGCCCCTAGGTCACATAAAGCATTGTCAATTGTATGGGTTCCTATACGACATGGGATCGAAAAACTTCCTGGGTCAGACAGTTTAGGGGGGCTCTTATTTTGGAGGAATGTCGAACACTCCTCAGTCAAAGCAACAGTCTCTACGGCATCTACCGACCTCTTACGCATTAAAATTTCACGCATAAACTTTAAGTAAGAAGGTACCTTTAATAGCAGCTCCGCAAATGGGACATTCACCTTTAGGTCGCGCAACATATCAGTTAACCGCACGAACTCTTTCTCTGCCCTTGCCCGCAACAATCGACCAGGAAACGGAGCATATTCCTCAGGAGCTCCCTTTCGACTATCTCGAATAATAGCGTTATTAATCATACGCTTTCTCAACCCTCTCGATCGAACATCTTCCTCAGCAGGACCAGTCGATCGAGCAATATCACCACTCGATCGACCACGTTCTTTACTCAAGTTGCTCGATCGAGCAATGTCAGCACTCGATCGACCAACATCTTCCGTCAATTCGCTCGATCGCGCCACCTCAGCATTAGAATCACTCGATCGGGGAACAGGAACTCCTCGATCGACCATACTTTCACCATATTCACTCGATCGAGCAATGGAACCCCCTCGATCGAGTGAAATCTCACTGGAACAGCTTGGCACCTTGGAATTCGTGCCAGAAACATCAGAAACAGCAGCATTTGGACCTTCATATGTGAGACCGCTCCTCAAACTAATCATGTTCAGCGTCTCTTTCCTCTTTTGAGTTTGAGATGGCAAATGACCGGGTTGCCTTGTCGATTGATTCCCCGCAGTTTGAGCAATTTGCGACTCCAAGAGCTTAATGGTCGCATTATTGGCTTGATCCGACTTTTGTATTTGGATCGCCAATGATTGAATCATCGACTTTAGCTCACCCATTTCAGAAACTCCTCCCGATGAGGAACTAGCTTGATTTGGCGTAGGAAAAGATGTAGGCTTTTGAAAGCCTTGCCTATGCTTTGGAGCATAGGCTTGCTATTGCGGCGGAGTTGGATTTAGAACATTTTGACTTGACCATCGCAAATTAGTATGGACATTGCTTTGATTATAGTAGCCTCCTCCTTGCCGATATTGCTGAAATGAGCAAACTTGCTCCCTTTCAGCGAAACAATCTACAGCCGAATGCCCCGGCTCTCCACATCTCTCGCAAGTAATCAACTCTTCATTTTGCAATAAGTGAACAGTTTGTTGATTCCCGGCATTATTCTTTCCCCATTGATCAAATCGAGCATTTAGCTTGTCAAACTTGGCATCAATGCCATCCGAACTAATATTAGCAACAGTCCGCGTACCCCTCCGCGAATTACCATACTCAGCACAGTGATTAGCCATCTCCTCTATCAGTTTCCAACCCTTATCATCATCTATCTCCTGCAGAAATCGACCATTTGCAGCGGCATCCAAAATAGCACGATGATCATCGTACAACCCATTATGAAACTGGTTGCATAGAAACCATGGTTGAAACCCATGATGAGGAACCGACCTCACCGCTTTCTTAAAGCGACTCCAAGCTTCATACAGATTCTCAGTAGCAGTTTGTTGAAGTTCGTAATCTGTGCTCTCAAGGCGTTGGTCCTCTATGGCGGAAAATACTTCTTATAGAACGCAAGAGCCAGCGAGGTCCAATCAGTAATACCGGCTGCCTCTCTATCAAGATCCGTCAACCACTCCCTCGCACTATCAGTAAGCGAGAAAGGAAAGAGCACCTCCTTGATTTTGTCTTGCGTCACTCCCTTAGAAGCAGGGATAGACGAACAGTAATACGCGAAGATCTCCATATGTTTCCTCGGATCTTCCCCTGGCACCCCACGATACAAATTCCGTTCAACCAAATTGATGTAAGATGGTCGAATGTCAAATGTATTACCATCTTCATCCGTAGCGAGCTTGAAACCCTTAGGAATAGATACATCGGTAGGCTCCGAATGACTAGCGATATTCGGCATTTTCACTTGTAACACGGTCTCAACAGATAAATTTTCCTCAAAAATGGAACCGTCAAAAACACCGTCAGAAGTACTCATGGCTTCCTCCCGACGAATCTTATCAAACTCCCTCTTTCTGCGTAGAAAGGTCCTTTCAGGCTCCGGATCAGCTTCCACTAATTCGACCCTTAAAGACCTGCGCATACACAACTAAGAGAGAAAAATAAGAATGGTCTTAAGGAATCAAAAATTCCTTAAGACAAGACAGAAATAAATAAACAGATAATTAAATTGCCTCCCCAGCAACGGCGCCAAAATTTGATGCGGGTCGTTATACACCAAAAATAAGACCTAAGTCAACCAACTAAGAAGCTAGCGGAAGTAGGGTCGATCTCCACAGGGAGGTAAATAACTATCTATGATCAAATCTGTCTAAGTCACAATTTGGGGGGTTTGATTTGGTTTTTAACTAAACTATGAGTTTAAAGGGAGAGAAAATAAAAAGAGAAAATAAAGCAAAGAAAGACGGTATAAAATCAGATAAAAGAAGGATATGTTAGGAATCGGAATGCCGCGGTAGCTACACTAACGGTTTAACTAGGTCGGTCAATTTATTAATAAGAAGAGCAAGGTTATCTCCTTTCGGTCTCAAACCAATGACTATACCCTTTCGGTCTCTAGTCGCCCTAGGGTCTCCCTAATTGACTTTCGCCCTAACTAGGAATCACCTATCGAAACTAAGCAAGTCTACCCTTCCAATCTTTCGATCTAGGTCGGGGTTAACTAATTAACTGGTCTCCTGCGTGCACTCATTCAACCGGTCTCAATTAAAACTGCATAGAACGGTTCATATCGCAAAACTAACCTAACATGTCAAACCCTATCATGCATCTACCGTAGGTTTCCTCATCCTAACATATCAAGGGATTTAGCTACACATGCTTACGATATTGCTAATAATATAAACAATGAAATAACTAAAACAAGACATGATGAAACTATAATAAAATTGCATAAATGAAATTAGGGCATAAATTATAATAAGGAAACAAAAGAATTGAAAGCAATAAACGGTAGATTAAGATTAAGGAGACAAAAGATTACAATCGCAAGCTAATGCGGCGTAAAGAACTCGAATCCGATTGATTGCAGAACCCGAAAGTAAACTTACGGTGAAAGCTAAAAAGTAGAAATGTATGATAGGCAATGTATGTGAATGAATAAATCTGAATGTCTATCTAATGGCGTGCTTAGCCTTATTTATAATAAAAGCATAACTTCCTAAACCAAATTAACGCGGACTTAAAAGCCCGTCAGATGTATTTGCTCGATCGAGCACTTAAAGCTCTCGATCGAACAGTTCTTATCAGCATTCCTCTCGATCGAGGACATCACTTCCTCGATCCAAGACTTCCTCCATGGCATCCCCTCGATCGAGCACAGGACAGCTCGATCGAGGGCTTCTAGTCTCCAATTCTTCTCGATCGAGCACAGCAGGGGCTCGATTGAGATCTTCTCCTCGGTTCAGCTCCGTGAATGATAGAAAATGGCTTTTGGCTTGGATTATGACCGATTTCACGCTTTCCAATGATTCAGTTTCTGTTTCGTCTTCTCCCATCTCCTAAAATTCACACTTGGGACAACTTCTAGCTCGGTTTCCGCTACTTATCATCATATACTTGCAAAATGGCATAGAAAACACAAAGTAGCATATTCGGGGTATAAAGTGACGTAAAGTCACCTAAAATGCATAGAAATGCGTGTCAAAATGGACTGTAAAATCTATATAAAATGCACGCATCTGGAATCATGCATATGTCAAGAGAGCAAGGGATAATCATCAGCCGCACAAAGAAATACGAAAGATAGATGGCAGGCTAACATTGTAAGGGTTTGACAAATAGGTTTAGGTTAGATGGTAACTTTTGGATATAAGTAGTAGATGGGTTCAAAAAATAGGAATAACAAAGATCGAATCTAAGTAGAAAA
>JAGPOY010001681.1:11790-28352 GCA_018983105.1 Silene uniflora
TCTTCACTTAGGCCTTTGGTTACGTCTCCTCTACATGCTAGGTCCTTGGATATCGTCATTTTAGCTCCTAAATGCTCCATTTATGCACGATTTAGCTCCTCCGCCTACAAGCAAGCCAAAACCAATAGAAAAGCAAATAGGAGGCTAAAGAGCATGAAAGGACCCTAATAAGTGCGTAAAAGCATGTGAAACTAGGTTCGTTAAGGGGTTAAAAGTGCAACTATTACGGTCACATCAAATTATACATATCTTGGAAATAGAATGAACTTTCGACCTTGCAAGACTCATAAAAATTGGACTCTCCCGGGTCACTCTTCTCTCAACGAAGCAAATGGTAAGTAAATATATGTGTAGAGAAAGAAGAAATTGCAGACTCTCACCTAGACTGCGACCGACACAACATGCAATGCTAACTAACATGAATAATGATTCAGTCACCGTACACACGCATAACCACCGTTCAAGGACTATCACGTGCCGAACAATTGCAAAATATGGATATGTGAGGCTTAATTGGTAAGAAGGGGCAAAACAAATATGGGAATGTGAAGGTAAAATAGCCAAGCTAATACCTAATCAAGACCATAATAAAACTCATCCCGCTCTTCCAATAATATAAAGTGAAACTCAATGCCTTGTAATTTGGCATATACAACACGAAAATCCATAATAAATGTACCTCGTAAGATATAAATAAGCATGAGAGGTATAAAACAATTATTACCCAGTCACTTTTTTTTTTTTTTCTTTCTTTTTCTCGGTTTTTTCATTTTTTAGAGGGATGATTTTTTCCTTTTCCTTTTCTTTTCTCATTAATACACACTCCGAACGAGAAATATGAGCCAAAATCCGATGAAAAATGATAAATTCCTCAAAACTACTAAACTAGCTCAGCATAGGTAGGCTTAATTTAGACTGTAGTTTAAGGGCAACTGGCAGATTTGGCTAATGTGGAGTTAATGGGGTAAAATGAGAAAGGGGAAAATGCAAAAGTTCTCTAACACGTGATACCGACCACAAACCCATGCGTGCATGCAATAGAAATCAAAACTCATATACATGCGATACAATGAAATGTGGGGAGTAACTACTCTCGATCTAGATAAACTGGTCATGAATGTCACCAGTTATAGGCTCTAAAACTTAGAAATTATGAGTAGGTTGCCAAAATTACGAGTCAAGTCTAATAATTCAAATTAAATTCCAAGACAAAATTCGAGAAATCGCTTGACTTTACTAAACAGGTCGTGAAAAGTGCAAGGCATAGCAATAAACTGACTTATAGTGCAATTTCATCATAGAAAACACTCAATCCGACTCGACTATATGCAAAAATAAACGTGAAATTTAATCTAATTTTTTTTGATTTTTTAATTTTTATAAAACATGAAATAAAATAACAGAAATAGAAACGTGAATGCAAACAAATGCAAATGCAGACACAAAAGGATGCATAATACCCTCCCCAAACCAAATCGGACAATGTCCTCATTGGCTACCCACTAACTAACAACAAACATGGGGAACGGGATACACAGCCTAATACATGATACTAAAGGAAAAATACAATAAAATAAAATAAAAGATGGAAAATAGAACAGAAAACTCACAATGACGGCTTCCCCAAACCAGCATCAAAACGTGGGAAGCTAGTCGTCACCCGCTGCCTCATCCTCCTAACCCACCCGAAACGTCGAGTCTCGCTCCTCCTCTCTAGCCGCCCTCATAGTTGCCTTCTCGGCTCGCAACCTCACAGCCCTCACTACCGGTGTCTCCTCCACTTCCTCCTCGGACTCGGAGGCAAGTGGAGGGTACCCACCCTCTGGGTATCGGTAGAAAGACGGGTGAGGACAGCCGATTGGAATGGGACGCCCCTCGCGCATGTGGTCCTCGTAAATGGGGAACAGGGTTAGTGCCTGATCCCGTCTCATCTGGGCTACGTCCCTCTCGAATGCTCGACAGTGGGTCGAGGCGCTCAGCAGTGGCAACGGGTTTCTTCGGAGCCAAACCCGCTGCGGTAGTCAAAGGTTTAGCCACCCGACTAAAAGGAACCGCCTTCTTCTTACCCTGAACATGTAAAGAAACAGAAGAAACAGAAGGCAGAGCAATACTAGTAACAGTGACAGATGCAGCAGCAGGGGCCTCAGAACAGGGGCAGTAGCAATAGGAACAGAGGCAGCAGCAGGGGCCTCAGAAACAGGCACCGTGGAAATAGGCTGAACAACAGCCTTAGTAGGGACCAAGACGGTCTCAGTAATAGCAGGAATAGGAGTAGTGACCACGACCTGATCAGGCATGGTCTCATCAGATACGGCCTCAGACACGGGCTCAGAAATAGGAACATTGGCTTCCTTGGCCTCTGAAGTAATAGACGGAATAGCAGGGGTGTCCATGTCTACAACATCAACAAGTAATAATCAAAAGACGAACTAAATTAAGCTTATTATCCTATAGAGGCATCTAACCCTAATTTCATCAATTAAGAGAAAAAGGGGTTGAATTTAAACAAGGAAATGCATAGGAAACTTACTTGTTGATGATTACCCACAATAGAACAATTAATCAAGCAATGAAACACACAAATTCGAGTAAATCGAATTAAACCCAGATTATTCGAAAATTCACAATTTAATCGAAATAGAGCACGAAAATTATGGGGATTTTGATTAATTAAGACAATAAAATACTTAGGTAAATGATTTGTGAAGATTAATTGGGCATAAAATCGGTAAAAGGTAAAGATTAAAAGGGATTAGGGTTTGAGAAATGAAGAACACGAAATAAGAGGATCGAGCAAATAAAGATTTGGGATCGAGAACTCCCCTTTATATACTCAGTAGTTGTTCGATCGAGCAATATGGGTCACTCGATCGAACACTTGGCATGGTTTCTTCTTCGATCGAGCAAACTAGGTTTCTCGATCGAACACCTTCTGACTCTTGGACTCCCTTTTTCTTCGATCGAGGACTTGGCCACCTCGATCGAACAATATTCCTCTCGATCGAGTAACTGTTTACTCAATCGACCCCTTTTTCCTTGTGCACGCACTTCGAGATGTAGCGTTATGAGTGCGCGTATCCTTTACTTGCAAAACCAACATAAAATACGTCCCAAAATACCACAAAATTGTCTTTAACAAAATAAAAACAGTCGATAGAACTAATTGTCGCTATTCTAATTGTCTATAACTAAATAAAATGCAATAAAAATGAGTCTAAATAAATTAAAAATAGTCTATTACAAATTGCACGGGGTTGCAAACCCGGCTCAATATCCAAATAGTTTGTTGATTAGGCCGCAGTGGGGCCTCTGACTTGCGGAATTGCCTTCAGCAGCGGTAATTTCCGACTTCTTTCTCCATTTCAACGAGCCATCTTTAGTGTCGCGCTCCAATTTGAAGTCCTTTGAGCTCTCGCGCACCACTCCACTTTCTACATTCTCCGTCTTGGCAAAGTCTTTCGAGCACAGTTCTCCAGGCTTTAGTGCCAACGCACCCCATCCAGGACCTGCATAAGAATCAACAGAAGAACGGTCCTTCATATCGCTCCCAAGCTGGGGCGGAGGTGTAAATGCAACAATAGATAAATCATGTAAATGCGGTGTTAGCTCAACATCAACAATAGGAGCAGCAGATATATCATGCACAAAAGATTCAGGCTCAACATCTACTAATGGTATAGCATGACAAGGCAAAACAAGCATAGGACCCTTATGGGTCGCAGACTGAGCAAAAACTAAGTCCTCCCCACCGATATGAAAGGTAAGTGTCCTTAACCCGACATCTATAACCGCTTGCGCAGTATGCAAAAACGGCCTTCCCAAAATAATGGGAGTGTGTGAATCTTCGGGAATGTCCAACAAGTAAAAAATCAACAGGAATAAAGAACTTCCCTATTTGGACAGGGATGTCCTCTAAGACTCCTAAAGGTCGAGATAAGGTCCGATCAGTCATCTGGACCGTCATGTTGGTACATTGGAACCTAGTGAATCCTAACCGCTTAGCCAATGATAAGGGTAAAACACTAACACTGGCCCCTAGGTCACATAAGGCGTTGTCAATTGTATGGGTTCCTATACGACATGGAATCGAAAAGCTTCCAGGGTCAGACAGTTTAGGTGGGCTCTTATTTTGGAGGAATGCAGAACACTCCTCAGTCAAAGCAACAGTCTCTACGGCGTCTACCGACCTCTTACGCATTAAAATTTCACGCATAAACTTTAAGTAAGAAGGTACCTTTAATAGCAGCTCCGCAAATGGGACATTCACCTTTAGGTCGCGCAACATATCAGTAAACCGCACGAACTCTTTCTCTGCCCTTGCCCGCAACAATCGACCAGGAAACGGAGCATATTCCTCAGGAGCTCCCTTGCGACTATCCCGAATAATAGCGTTATTGATCATACGCTTGCTCAACCCTCTCGATCGAGCATCTTCTTCAGCAGGACCAATCGATCGAGCAATATCACCACTCGATCGACCATTTTCTTCATTCAAATTGCTCGATCGAGCATTGTCAGCACTCGATCGACTAATATCTTCAGGAACTTTGCTCGATCGAGCAACCTCAGCATCAGAATCATTCGATCAAGGAACATGAACTCCTCGATCGATCATATTTTCACCAATTTCACTCGATCGAGCAATAGACCCCCCTCGATCGAGTGAAATCTCACTGTCAACAATAGGCACTTTGGAATTCGTGCCAGAAACATTAGAAACAGCAGCATTAGGACCATCATATGTAAGACCGCTCCTCAAACTAATCATGTTCAGCGTCTCTTTCCTCTTTTCCGTTTGAGATGGCAAATGACCGGGTTGCCTAGTCGATTGATTTCCCGCAATTTGAGCAATTAGTGACTCCAAGAGCTTAATGGTCGCATTATTGGCTTGATCCGACTTTTGCATTTGGATCGCCAATGATTGAATCATCGACTTTAGCTCACTCATTTCAGAAACTCCTCCAGATAAGGAACTAGGAACTAGCTTGACTCGCGTAGGAAAAGTTGGAGGCTTTTGGAAGCCTTGCTTATGCGGCGGAACATAGGCTTGTTGCTGCGGCGGAGTAGGATTTAGTACGTTCTGACTCGACCATCGCAAATTAGGATGGACATTGCTTTGGTTATAGTAACCTCCTCCTTGTCGATATTGGTGAAACGAGCAAACTTGCTCCCTTTCAGCGAAGAAATCTACAGCCGAATTCCCCGACTCTCCACATCTTTCACAAATTAGCGCCTCTTCATTTTGCAATAAATGTACCATTTGTTGATTTTCGGCGCTATTCTTCTCCCATTATCCAGTCGAGCATTTAACTTATCAAATTTGGCATCAATGCCATCCGAACTGATATTAGCGACAGTTCTCGTACCACTCCTCGGATTACCATACTCAGCACAGTGATTAGCCATTTCCTCGATCAATTTCCAGCCCTTATCATCATCTATTTCTTGATGGAATCTACCATTTGCAGCGGCATCCAAAATAGCCCGATGATCATCGTACAACCCATTGTAAAATTGGTTGCACAAAAACCATGGCTGAAACTCATGATGAGGAACCGACCTCACCGCTTTCTTAAATCGACTACAAGCTTCATACAAATTCTCAGTAGCTGTTTGCTTGAAGTTTGTAATCTGTGCTCTCAAGGCCTTGGTCCTTTGTGGCGGAAAATATTTCTTATAAAATGCAAGAGCCAGCGAGGTCCAATCAGTAATACCGGCTGCCTCTCTATCAAGATCCGCCAACCAGTCCCTCGCACTATCAGTCCGCAAGAAAGGAAACAGCCCTTCCTTGATTTTGTCTTGAGTCACCCCCTTAGAAGCAGGGATAGACGAGCAGTAATAAGCGAAAATCTCCATATGTTTCCTCGGATCCTCCCCTGGCACCCCACGATACAAATTCCGTTCAACCAAATTGATGTAAGATTGTCGAATGTCAAATGTATTACCATCTTCATCTGTAGCGAGCTTGAAACCCTTGGGAATAGATGCAGCGGTAGGCTCCGAATGACTAGCGATATTCGGCATTTTCACTTAAAACACAGTCTCAACAAATAAATTTTCTTCGAAAATGGGACTGTCAAAAACACTGTCAGAAGTACTTAAGTCTTCCTCCTGATGAATTTTCTTTAATTCTCTCTTTTTGCGTAAGAAAGTTCTTTCGGGTTCCGGATCAGCTTCGACTAATTCGAACCATGAAGACCTACGCATACACAACTGAAAGAGAAAAGTAAGAACGGTCTTAAGGAATCATAAATTCCTTAAGACAAGACAGAAAAAATAACACAAATAATTAAATTGCCTCCCCGGCAACGGCGCCAAAATTTGATGTCAGTCGTACTACACCAAAAATAAGACCTAAGTCAACTAACTATGAAGCTAGTGGAAGTAGGGTCGATCTCCACAGGGAGGTAACTAACTATCTATAATCAATTCTGTCCAAGTCACAATTGGGGGTTTAAATTTGGTTTTATCTAAATTACGAGTCTTAAAAGAGAAAATAAGAGAAATAAGCAAGAAAATGACGGTATAAAATCAGATAAAAGAGGGATATGCTAGGAATCAGCCTGCTGCGGTAGCTACACTAACGGTTTAACTAGGTTGGTCAGTTTATCAATAAGAAGAGCAAGGTTATCTCCTTTCGGTCTCAAACCAATGACTATACCCTTTCGGTCTCTAGTCGCCCTAGGGTCACCCTAATTGACTTTCGCCCTAACTAGGAATCACCTATCGAATCTAAGCGAGTCTACCCTTCCAATCTTTCGATCTAGGTCGGGGTTAACTAATTAACTGGTCTCCTGCGTGCACTCATTCAACCGGTCTCAATTAAAACTGCATAGTATCGCAAAACTAACCTAACATGTCAAACCCTATCATGCATCTACCGCATGTTTCCTCATCCTAACATATCAATGGATTTAGCTACACATGCTTACGATATTGCAAATAACATAAACAATTGAATAACTAATAATAGACATAATGAAACTATAATAAAATTGCATAAATGAAAATTAGGGCAGAAATTATAGTGAATTAATAAGAGATTAAAGCAATAATAAACGGTAGATTAAGATTAAGGGAAAAAAAGATTACAATCTCAAGCTATTCCGAAGTAAAGAACTCGAAACCAATCAATTGCAAATCCCGAAATAAAGTTACAGTGAAAAGCTAAAAGGTAGAAACTAAAAATGTATGATAGTGAATGTATGTGAATGAATTAATCAATGATTAGCTAATCACGTCTAATCTTATTTATAACAAATCTAAACTTTCTAAAACCTAATTAACGCGGACTCAAAAGCCCGTCAGTCAACTTTTGTTCGATCGAGCAAACTACTCCTCTCGATCGAACACTTCTGCTCAGCAAACTTCTCGATCGAGGACATCACTTCCTCGATCGAACACATCCTCCATGGTCTCCCCTCGATCGAGCACAAGACAGCTCGATCGAGTAACTCTTGGCTCCACAACCTCTCGATCGAGCACAGCAGGGGCTCGATCGAGGTTTTCTCGATGGTACAGTTAGTGAGTGATAGAATCTTGGCTTAAGGCTTGGACTATGGCTAGTTTCACGCTTCCCTAGGTATGGGTTCCCGCTCCGTCTTCTTCCATCGCCTAAAATGCACACTTGGGACAACTTCTGGCTCGGTTTCCGCTACTTATCGTCTTATACCTGCAAAATGGCAATAGAAAACACAAGGTAGCATATTCGGGGTATAAAGTGACATAAAGTCACCTAAAATGCATAGAAATACGTGCCCAAATGGACCGTAAAGTCTATACAAAATGCACGCATCATGCAGCTCACAAAGGAATTAAACTGTATCAAATGGACGTTAAGATTGCATTTCTTAACGGTTATTTGAATGAAGAGGTTTTCGTGAGCAACCTCCAGGTTTTCTTGATAGCAAGTTTCAGAACCATGTTTTTAAATTAGATAAAGCATTATATGGTTTGAAACAAGCACCAAGGTCTTGGTACGACAGATTATCAAAATATCTTCTTGATATTAGCTCTTTTATTTCTATTAAGCCCACTTTGTTAATTAATGGCATAATAAAACCATTTCGTACGCCTATATTCCATCTTTTTCCAACTTAACATCTCATTTTATTATGGAGTCTTACAATTAATTACCTGTTCTTATTAGTAAAAGGCAATCCACCTCAAGTACAAGATTAATTATGACAAAATACGTACACACTCTAGAATTCTCTAATTGGTGTACGTATCAAATACAAATCAACAATTTTAGCCGTCTGAGGAAAGTGCACCAATATGTGCGCATGTCAAATTCTGTGATTACTTTCCAAGTTGCACCAAATTACGTACTCAACACATATAAATACTACCTTTCTCGTCTCACATGAGGGGACAATAATACGGGAGAGCACCAAAGTAACACCAAGAGTCCGTGAGTCAAGAAGATCAAACCAGTCCCCAAATATTCTACTCCCATACACTGTCTCAAATATTCTATCCCAGTTTCAAATCAAATCATACATTAAATCGTCCCACTTTTCATATAAGCGCATAAGGGCTAATAATTTACGACAAAGTTGAGATTCATTCATAGTCAACATCCACATAGGCCTGAGGGTACCAGTTCAAATAAGTTTTCTTTGCATTACTCTTTTAATTATTTTCTTTGTTTTTATCGTAAAACATTTTTATTTATTCTCATATTTTATCGTATAATTGTATATAAACTAACGTAGCTAATTTATCTTGTATATAATTTATGTCGTCTTGTATAAAATTGTATAATTAACCTTTTTTTTAGGGTTATTTAATAAGAATACTCTATACTATTAGCAGTCTTCTCAAATTACTTTGAACTACAATTAATCTCAAAATACACCTCACTATTAACACACTCTTCTCATAATAGAATTGCCTATTTTGTGACTTATTATCTCAGGTAAAATGTGAGGTGGCAAGCTTTTACTAAAAAAAAAAATACAAATAATAATCAATTACATGATAATAATTCTAATAGTCGGAAACCACCACCCAACCTCAGATTCCCCACCATGAAAGCATAACCATGGTTTACCTCAAGTATCACCCTCCACCACCACCCAACCCTTCACCTTCAACCGCAAATTAATGGGACACCACCGCCAGCCTCCGACCCAATCAATCGACAATCATTGCAACCCAAACCCCTCACATTATTTTCTGTACCACGCTCCACCACAAATGTCGTCCGACACTCAGCCATCGTCATCGCCACCGCACTCTCCAACAACGGGATCTCCACAATCACAATATCACAGTATAAACAAACAAATCCAACAACGGCGCCTAAACAAAATGCCGCAGGTCTGACACGGGATCTCAACCATCGAACTCCAGTCAATTACCTTACTTAATCGCCGACAATTTATCTCTCTTCATCGTCTCTTTCTCCTCCACATCATTATTCGACCGCGCGCGCTTCTGTCAAGACGACGCTTTGTCGTCCCACCACCACCGTCATCCGCTGTCTGAAGGATCACAACTTCGTCCGAATAGGATTCATATTGGTGGTGTTCCCGTGGTTAGGGATGCCCGTTAGTTGTCGGAAATTGAAGAGTTAAGTGGTGGTGATGGTGGTTTATTAGGGTTGGTGGGGTGTAAGGTTTCTAACTGTGCGACAACCGGTGGCATTAATTAAAAGCACAAACAGTAAATTGCAGTAAAAGTGTGTTAGGATTACTAATTGTAATTTATTAATATTATGATTAAGATAAAACAAAATTTAAAATGACAATGACTTATACATCAGGTAGTCGGTCATGTTAGTTTATTTTAAGAAGAGGCTGTCAAAAGTTTGTTTTATTCCGAGTTAAAATATAGTTCAGAGTATTATGAGAAGGCGCCCTATGGTTTGGAGTATTTATGTTAAATAACCCTTTTTTTATTAATTTCGTCAAATATATAATATTACAGATAAGTAGTAGATGCCACAGTTTGATGGGCGGTGCGGGTGCCTAACACCTTCCTTCACCGTACCTTACCCCCAAATCCACAATCTTTGGTTTAGGCCGGAGTGACGGATCAGTCCCCATTCCAGGTATCAAAAGGGAGCCTTTTCCGTTAAAATTGTTTTTGTATGTTTTTTTTTTTATAAAATCTACTAGCGACTTCATACTTATTAACTTATTTTCGAAAAAGAGATTTTTTTCAGGGATCTTACAGTGGCGACTTCGCTGGGAACTTAATAAGAGGGTAAGACTCGAAATTTATTTGTAAAATTATATATTTGACCTGTATAAGACGGGCTTCATTGTTCGTTTTAAATCGAGCGACTACTTATGCATGTTGGTAGTATGCCTCTGCTGATTACTTCTATTAATTTCATATGTACGTGTCTCAAACAATTTTTTTTTATTCTCTCTAAAAGAAAAGCTCCCACCTCTCTCTACCTTTTCCTTCCCTATTAAGTAACCCTTGATCTACTACCACCGCCATCCTCCTTGACCTCCCACACGCCCCTCTAGCGCCGCCGGAGAGTGGTCGTCTTTCGGCTATTCTCCGGCGGCCCAAACCGCTCAATCGAGTTTCCCTCCGTCTTTGACCCACCTTGCCCCAATCTCTATCTTACTTTACAGATTAATTCACCCCGATTGTATCCGTCTTTATCAAGTTCTGTTTCATTCCAAATCTCACGTACAATGATTTCTGGAATTTGGACTTCAAAGGCTCATTTTGATCGCCTGGTTTGTGTCGGATGTTTACAACTTCTTCAAGATCTATTAAAACAAGGATAATTTTACTTTAAATAAAGAGAATTTCAACTTCTATGAAGCGGCATCATTTCGACTTGGCGGCGAGTGGCAAGACTTACCGGCAGATCTTTTAATCGCAGCAGGAAAGTTTGGTAATAAATTTCCTCGCCTTTGTCTACCTTTTTCGGTTGGTTAATAAATTTCATCAAATTTTGTGTCTTAATTACGTGTACCACTAGTATCAGTTTCTTGTGGTTCTCATGGTTTTGGTTGTTGCCGGTCTTGGGGTGTTGGGGATGTTGTTTATGGTGGTGTCTCGTCTTTGGGTCACTTGAGTTGAGTGTTTGACGGAGGTGGTGTTGTCGGTTTGGTGTTGTGTGGATGGTTGGCTGTAGTAGGCTTCACTTCCAAACCTCCTTGCCTTCCTTTTCTTTAAGTTTTCTGGTTAAAGTTTATCTTACTAGCCTTATATCTTTTTGGCTTGTCGCGTTTGTCGTAGTTACTTAGCTATGAAGCCGTCTCCACCCTTTTCTTCCCTTTCTCGCACCAACTTTCTTGAATACTTTGCTTTATTTCATGGTGGCGATAAGTTGTCGGATGGAGAAGTTGTTCTTCTGAAACTTGCTACCCAAGTTGATTCCCCTTTTTCTCAAATTCTAGCTCTCAAAGATTTGGGTAATGATCTTTTTCGTCAACATCAGTTTGGTCAGGCGGGCGGCTGTTATGACACCGCGTGCCGTTTACTCTGTTCCTCTCTCAAAGATAAACTTGAGTTTGATTTAAAAACAATTATATCTCTCGCTGTTTCTTTGTGTTTAAATTTAGCAGCGTGTGCCAATAAGCTCCAAGGCTTTGAAGAAGCCTTGATCTATTGCTCTATGGTTTTAAATTTCTACCCTTGCAATGTTAAAGCTCTCTTTCGTAAAGCTATCGCTCTTAGAAATCTGAAACGACTTCCTGAGGCTCGTTCTGCTTTAGAAGAAGCAAGGCTAGTTGAGCCCAAAAATAAGGACATTCTTCAAGAACTAGAAGCTGTTAGTCAGTCACTAGCAATGAACAAAAATGGTAAGCGTCAGATTGTTACTTATTTGGATGCAAATGATGTTCGAGCAAGCAAAATTTGTGCAACATCACAGTTGGATTCTGGCAGTGCAAACAAAGTGCAGATGCCCCTGCCGTGTCCTCAATCGTCTGTTGTTTGTGAGCCTTCTGCCTCACCAGAGGCGGATATGGATTCCGCGTGTTGTAGTCTACCTGATACTGAGGCAAGTCAGTCTACCTCCTCAACTATCCCAAAGTCATCTCATCTTCGCTTCTCCAACAAGAAGCGACCTCATACCGCACTACATCTCTCAATTCAAGATTATGACAGTTTGTTACATGGCACACATTTGGGTTACTACCACCCAAGGTCCATGTCTTTTATGAGGGTTCGGACCCTCACCCCTAAAACTATTCAGATGGGAACTCCCCATGAAGATTTCCATGGGCCAGCAGAAGTTCCCACCTCTTCTCCTTTGCCAGAGAAGCTTTATCCCACAATTAATGTCGAACATTCTGAAAATGTTACGTTGGTTCAAGACGAGGTCACCATTGAGGTAGATATGAAGTCAGATGAAGATCAAGTGGTTCAAGTTTCTGCGGCTCAGTACCTATTTGTTTCGACTGGAGATAACAGGAACAAAGTGAACAAGAGTTGTCGACTAAAGAAGGCTTATTCCTACCGTCGGGGACATGTAACTCATGGTCGTCTTGATATGAAGAAAAGATCTCATGTTTCCGTCGAATTTTCTCTTTGTTTTTGCAGGTACACCAAGGAAGTTGCAGCTGTCAAGAGGGCTACGAGAGAAGGATCAAACTTTTTCTATTTCGATGAAATTTATCGTCCTCCGTGCAAAAAGAGACGTGTTAACCTTTCTGTCTCCTACTCATGTAATGTTAGTCCGGTTACTTGTTTCTACACTAGTTTAGAGAACTCCGGTCTCCCGGAGTTTGTACTGTAACAAACTTTGTTTTATTTTATTTTAATATCAGTTTACTGTTGTCGAAAAAAAAATGTATGTGTCTCATGCTAGCAAAGGTGGCATTGTTTTACTATTCCAATTGTCATTTATAAGGAAATCTCATGCTGATATTGTATATTGCTCATATGGTATATATAAGTCAATTGTAGTCTTGTTATTATAGTTATTGTATAAAGACAAAAAAGGTGTAGGCTTCCCGTCAGCCAATATTACGCCATTTAAGCTACCCTAATTCACCCTCAGTAAATACGTTGTATACTTAGAAGGTCCATTCGACCGTCTATGCCTTACACAAATTTTCCACCTCACGACGTCGTGTTTTGGCAACTCCTCTGGTCCATATGACTGGGGGAGCACAAAAGCCAGAGATACCCTCCAGTATTTTAATGTTGTGAGTACCCAATTTCCAACCCATAACCTAACCATATATCCCGTAGATCCTTTGCGTAGGCCATATTTTGATGTCTGTTTGCTCGTTAATATTCTGATATGTATGATTTTTATTATGTACGTAATAATTTCCATATAGCTATTTAATAAAAGAAACAAACAAAAAAAAGTAGGATAGATAAGTATTGTAGACGTGCATTATATAGTATAGCAGCATTGTCCGACGTACGTACGTACATTAATAAAATAACTCATTTGTATCCGTTGAAGAAATTTACATAGGTCGGCCTATACATTGAATCCTTCCATTAATTTCGAACCCATCCCTCATTGACCAGTAAGTCAGTAACGTAATTAGTAATGATGAGCATAAGGGAAAGTGATTAAGTAAAGAGTGATGATTCTCTCTGTTTTAGGCTTTAGCGCTAATAAGATGCAAAAGTGACCAATGATGTACGACCCTATCTTAGTTATAATGCTTATTTTGAGAACCAATCACACCCCATTAGTTATTCCGTTACATGATACGGAGTACTCCGTATACATTTGACAATATAATAGGAGTATAGGACCATCCAAGTCCTCTTTTGAGTTACATAATTAAAAGAATAATTTGAACATATGTCATTTTTATTAGTTGCTTGTTCTAATTTTTACCCTTAACTAGTAGAATAGACTCAAAATATGTTAGGGCGTTTCTCTTTAGTGTAAATCAATCGACCTCATAGAATCAGCCTGAACGAGGGCGCGCATTTGACCACCATTTCCATCTCTAGTGGTGTGATAATTCCTTGATCGCCGTGTCTTTAGCTAGGTGATCTTTAGGTTGGAGACTCTATCTTACTACCAGACTCGTCAATCTACCAAATTTGTAAACTTCTCATATATTTCAAATGACTACTAAATGAGCACAAACCTCATATAACCGATCAATTATCCAAGTATTGTCAACCATTCCCGTTGATTCTAGAAAATTAAGTCAAAAATATCCAAACCAAATTCTTAGTACACTCGTGCCCAAACATATCAAATAAAACACGGGAGCATTCCATGCTGTTAAAATAGATAAGGTGGTCACTAATCCCTTAGAATGAACATAAGATGTGAATCCAAGTTCCAATAATACTAGCTCAAACAATATTCACACCAAAAGTTCACAAGTCAACAAAAATTCAAGTCGGAACTTGTAATCAATTCCAGTGTCAAAAGTCTCAAAAAGTAAAAAAAAAAATTATGATCTCAAATAGATTCAATTCCAGAGTCAAATAAATGTCTCAAAAATTCACAAGACAAACAAATTTCAGTCAAAAGTTAGCAAACAAATTGCAGAGTAGTCATTTCTCATTCCTCAGACAAGTCAATCCACAGTTACAATGTCTCCTTACCTGTTGGGACGATCCTTTCATTCATTTAGGTGAGTGAGAGAGGCACACAGATCTCTAGTGTCTTCTAACACCATAGAACCTTCTACTCCACTCCATTTATCACCCTCGTTCAACATCTAAGAATTCGGGGGATGTACACTAAACCTATACGGTCACAAAAGTATTTTGTTTCTATGATATTAGTTTTGCTTAATTTGTAGAGCCTATTACTTTAAAGAGGACGAAACTCATAAAAATATAACTCAAGTTTACTATAGTTTGGATTATTCATGTCAATTAACCCAATAAAAAATGATACAATTATTCTCCACACTAGAGAAATTGTTAGGAGTTACTTCCAGAGTAACAGTGTCCAGTCTTACTTGCATTATGTCCAGGACATGCACTCACATTTTAGGTGGGGTTAATTGACATGAATAATCCAAACTATAGATGACCTTCTCATACTAATCCCAACTTCATTTAATCTCAGAATAAACCATACTATTAACTATATCTTCTTATAACGCACTCGGTAACTTGGTACCTGTTTGTTAAGTCACCCTTAATTAGAAAAAATTCTAAAAACATTAATCCTCTAATTACATTAACCTCTCTGAATCCTCGCACACCCAAAATCACCATACGTTCGTCCCACTTCACCGCCCCACACCACCGAACCACCCAAGTATCACCGCAAGTACTTTCGCACCATTAGCCACACCTTCGAAGTCCAATCCTCACCATCACTCGCACAGTCGCACCTCCCTTCTTCCTCTCTGCACCCGTCTCAGGCGCAACCACCAATGCCTCCATCCTCATGGCACCTTCGCCACATCCTAATAACAAGATGAACTCATCCGAGAACCCGACCGAACTCACTTGACTAGAGGGGTAGATTGGTCATATTGATGTTGCTTCTTTTTTAGGACGGATGGGAGGTGGAGATGTCATGTACCCTTTGATTTTGAAAAGGCCTGAGATCGCCTGAGATCATTGTAAGGCTGAGTGAAAATGAAGTCCGACGGAGGGTTAAGAGCAGATTGAGATGCCCTTTGATTAAGGGCGATGAAGATTGGTTGAAACAACACTATTTTGATATGTATTCCCTAATTAGCCTATAAGGGGCTCTTTTTCCCTTGATTTTAGTTTGTAAATGGAGAGTTTTATGATTTTTAATAGAGATTGGAGAAACAAATTCTGGGTTTGAAACATTGAATGATGGAATTGTTGATCTCTAAATTTGTACTGTAGTAAGCAGGAGATATCGGAAGATTGGTGATGATAGATTGGTAGATTTTTTTTTAATTTTTTTTTTCTTTTAGGAAAATTGGTATTAAGGTTGTTAATGGAGGGACTAGTAGAAAAAACGGGGTTACCTGATACTTTACCGGATTTTATAGGTTAAAAATAGCCCAAGTGCAGTATGAGAAGAGCTGGGCATTAGTGCGGTTTATTTTGAGTTAAAGTGAAGTTCGGATTATTACGGGAAGATGGTCAATAGTTTGGATTATTCCTGT
The DNA here is from genome assembly GCA_018983105.1 of Silene uniflora. Classification (NCBI taxonomy): domain Eukaryota; kingdom Viridiplantae; phylum Streptophyta; class Magnoliopsida; order Caryophyllales; family Caryophyllaceae; genus Silene; species Silene uniflora. The sequence continues at coordinate 27,801 of JAGPOY010001681.1, forward strand.
CAATTAACCCTTTTATGTCTCATATATTTGTTACTTACTACTGCATGTGATTACTGATGCGTGTCGATGCACACCAAAAATAAACCTAAGTCTACTAACTGGGTAGTCAGCGGAAGTAGGGTCGATCTCCACAGGGAGGCAACATATCTGTCTAAAGTTCGTCTATTAGGTCACAAGGGGGTTTGGGTATATGTTTTCTAAGCTACAGAGATAGGGAACGAGAGAAAGGCATGAGTAATAAGGGAAAAGCAAGGAGAAGCAAATAGCTAAGACAGTCGGTTCACCATGATTAATCAGTCTAGTAATCTAGGGCTCAGGTCAAAGCAAATAGATCTAAGGGGTTGCGAACGTCACCTTTCGGTCCTTAATTCACCCTAAAACACAAATAGCTTAGCTTTCGCCCTCACTACAGTGTCCTATGATCGCTACGAGTCTCACCCTTTCCAATCTTTCGATCTAGGTCAAGGCTTACTGCGGTTTATAGTCTAACTGCGTCGACTCAATTAGGCTATAGCAATTATATGCAGCGATTACACATAGATCAAAAGCGAT
>JAGPOY010001682.1:0-12915 GCA_018983105.1 Silene uniflora
ATCGGCTTACGATCCCGTGGAGGTTTCCCCGCATTGGGGTTTTACCACGTATATCTTTGTGTCTCCGTGTCTCCTTATTATATTTGTTTGTGTGGGCTGTTTTTAGTAGTCTTGTTTGCTTCCGTATTTTTGGTTGGTTCAAGTGTTACTTGGTTGGTGTAGTTGGTTTCCCATCTAGCAACACAAGGGGGAAAATTGGTTTATTGCTTCCGCTTTATTTGTGCCCATTTTTCCCAACATTTTTTGATATATTCTTCATAGTTTTTCAAGTTTAGCCCCCAGAAAGAAAATGCTGCCAGAGTAGTAGTATATGTCCATATATTGAAACAATTTAAAATAAAGTATTTCTTTATATGGTATTTCTAAAAATTTTCACTACAAGGCATTTTAGCTATATTTCATTATTTATGTTCTCATATTTGAATATCCCACAAGTATCAAATGTGGTCTTGCTTGAAAGCATTGAAGGTTCATTAAAATATTATGTGTACTTAATATCTTAATAAAACTTACAAAAATGATGGGAGAAAGTCTCGAACTCAGGACCTCCTCTAATTCATGCAACCTTAAATGAAATCAATTTACCAACTCTGCCAACTTCTTTATTTGCCTAACTAGTAAACTAAAAATTATTTGACTGAAAATCAGGTAGGGCTACAGCCCATGTAGCCCACTACCTGCCTCCGCCCATGATTCTTGGGCTGAAGAACAAACAAGCGGCCTGATTAAAGATTTGCTGCCTTCTGGATCAGTTAATCATATGACGAGGCTTATATTCGCAAATGCATTGTACTTTAAAGGAGAATGGAATCAGAAGTTTGATCCATCGAAAACAAAAGAAGACGACTTCCATCTCCTCGATGGTAGCTCAGTCAAAGTGCCCTACATGACCAGCAAGACAAAACAGTTTATCAGAACATTTAATGGTTTCAAAGTCCTTAGTCTACCTTACAAGCAAGGCGAGGACAAGCGCCAATTCTCAATGAATTTCTTTCTTCCTGATGAAAAAGACGGTCTGTTAGCGTTATCTGAGAAAGTAGCTTCTGAACCTGGTTTCCTAGATACACACCTTATGTTCAGGAAAGTCAGAGTTGACGATTTCAGACTTCCGCGGTTCAAAATATCATTCGGGTTTGAAGCTTCAGAGGTTTTGAATGCTTTCGGAATTAGTCAGGCTTTTTCGGGGGGTGGCCTTACCGAGATGGTGGACTCTCCTGAAGGTAAAAACCTTGGTGTCTCGAGCATTTTCCACAAAGCTTTTATTGAGGTGAACGAGGAAGGCACAGAAGCCGCTGCAGCTTCTGCCAGTGTCATGATGTTGTGCAGTCTTCCTCCAAAAGTGGACTTTGTAGCTGATCATCCATTCATGTATCTGATCAGAGAGGACACTACTGGAGTCGTGTTGTTCGTCGGACATGTCTTTAACCCTCTTGAGAATTAAGAACATTTCAAGTTTCCTAAAAATGTGAAACTAATGATCCAAACATTTATGTAATACTTCAATTTATTTTTGGTGTGAAGGTGTTATATACTTATATGTGTGTTTACGCCTGAATTGTTAACTAGTCGTGTTAACTATTTTATCTTGTGGAGTTGTTATAAAGTTTATGGTACCCACTAGAATGTAAAAAAGGCGGATTATCGTCGCTAAGAGTGAATTTTAATGGCTAAAAATTGGGTGAAACGTCTATAGGTTTTAAGTTCAAGCCTCTTCGAAAGCAATTTTAGAAATACTATTATTTATTATGGCTGGAGATTAAGTCCTTAAAACATCGACCATATCTACCTTGCGGGGAGGCATGTAAATCGTTGCGATACATTATTCAACTCAGTTCGGTTTAGCCACATTAAATTCAGTTTAGACAGTTTCAAAAAAGAGTTTAACTGAACAAAACTGAATTGAATAAAGCTGAACTGAATCGTGCTGAAATTAGCTAAAATTAAGTCCAAATGAACAAGGCTTAACTTTAGTCTTTTTCTACGTTCATTCTCACCTAGCATCCAAGTTAACCGTGTTGGGTGAAGGTCGAAAATTCAGATTGGGTAATCTCAGGTATGCATAAATCCAAGTCTGGTGAAGTCATTGTGTGTATTGTTTGTCTAATCTTTTGGTCTCAATCAAATGAGTTATCAATTTCAGTTCAGGTCAACTATAGGTCCATTATTTTGTAATTTGGATGGTGCCGGATATAAATCGAATCATTCAGATCGAGTTTTTTTGATTAATTAGGCCCTGTTCTTTTGGACTGAAATTGTCTGAACTGAACTGAACTGAACTGAACTTATTTGAGCTGAACTGAACTAAACTAGACTTAAAGAAGCTGAGCTGAACTGAACTAAACTGAAGTAAGAGTTAATTTGTGAATAAAAAAGTTGAACTGAACTAAACTAAACTGAATGGAGCTAAACTGAACTGAATAAAGCTGAAATTAAGTCCAAAAGAACCCGCCCTTAATCTTACCAAGCCTAGAGTCTATAACTCTATATTTGTACACAAATTCTCATTTGTGACGGACACTATCCGTCACAAACTTGTGACGGATATCATATTCTCACACAAAATACCCATCAAGGTTGAGTGGAGAAGCACATGGGCGGTGCCCACCTTGTCCCCTCTACCCATTTTCTCTCACAAAATACCCGTCACAAGATCCGACCCGTCGCAAGCAAGACCTACTGATATTTGTAACTCTACATTCTAAAAGCAGACTGACAAAGTTGAAATGGACTTCCGACAATTGATCACCAACCAAACCCACGTGTCACTCAAAATAGCACACCACGTGGCATCAACTGAGTCAACCCCGAAAAACTCGGTATCATCCCCACTTTCTCTGCACGTGATACTCGGCCTAATCGCAGCCGGGTCATCCGGGTCAACCCGGGACGAGATACTCTCGGTTCTCGAGTCAAATTCCATTGATGACCTCAACAAAGCGTTTCTCAGAAATCGTGCCGCATGTGTTCGCAGATGGGAGTACATCAGGTGGGACCAAGTTGAGCTTCGCTAATGGAGTTTGGGTTGATCAGAGTTTGCCGTTTAAACCCGGGTTTAAACGCGTTGCTGAGGATTTGTACAAGGCTGTTTCTTCTCAAGTTGACTTTCTCAACAATGTAAGTCTCTAATTTGTGTTTTTTTTTTTCTAATTAATCGCATGAGGGGGTCAAACCTCAGATATACTGTACGCAATATCTCCGTCTTAACCACAAGATTAACACATTTCTAGTAGTTTATGTATTTTGATACGACAATAGTCGTAGATGTCAGCTAGCTTTGCGGATAATGTTATAAAGGGACATGGTTTATGTGTTAATAGTAAGAGTAATGATAAAAATCAAATGTGTTACTAAGATGTAAAAGAAATTTGATCATGGAACGACGGTTTTGAAAACGTTATTTTGACCATATTTTTATCCATTAATAATACGGGAAATTTCCCATGGTACCCTCGAACTTTGGCAGATTACACATGGTACCCCTCATTTTAAGTTTCTACACATGGTACCCTTGTGTTTACCTTTTTCTTTCCCAGAATGCCATTGCCAAACTTCCGTCATCACTCCGTTAGTCCTATGACTAATTACCCTCTATTTTTGTTATTTAATACACTAATAATAATACATAAATACTTATTTTAAACAATAAACAACCTTAATATCTAATCCCCAAACCATATATCATCTTCTTCTTCAAAATCACCCCAAAAAGCCTCCTCTTTCACCCTCCACCATATCAGTCACCATCATCATCTTCTTAACTGCCGCCACCTGCCCCGCCCTCGTCGACCATCATGCTGACGCCACCACCTTGCCGACGTCGCCAAAACCAGTGCACAACCTACCATGAAGCCTCTCCGATCCCCTCTTTCCCTCCTCTCTCATTCCGTACTCCTTCCACACGACAGTCGACAACACCGTGACCACTATGCCATCACCACCAAAATCGACATACACCGGACCACCGTATAACCTCCTCCTCCTTTTCGCATTTCTTCATCCTCTTATCCTTTCTTCTTCCATCTTCCGTCGATACGCACCCCATCACCGACGACGGCCGACATTCCCTTATTAAAAAAACATATCTAACGATTGTTGGTGGTTGGAGGAGGCAAGGTGGTTGATGGTGATGCTGGTGGAGAAAGGGCGACTGGTGATGTCGTCGCCTTTCTACTTTTTTTGGTGAGATTTTTTCAGGTCGATTTTTTTTTTGCGTGGTGGTGGTTGTTGTGTGAGTTGGTGTTGTTGTTATTGTTGGCGGTTTGTGGTGGTTGTTGCTGGTGTGGGCGGTGTTGATCGAAGATGATAATGGTGGTTTATATGGTGGTGGATGAAAGTGACGATTTTTGGGGATGATTTTGAAGAAGATGATGATAATGGATTAATGGGTGGTTTAATTTGGGGATTTAGATAGATATTAGTTTGTTTATTGTATAAAATAAGAATTTATGTTATTATTAGTGTATTAAATAACAAAAACAAAGGGTCATTAGTCACAAGACTAACGGAGTGATGACGGAAATTTGATAAGGGGCATTTTGGGAAAGAAAAAGGTAAACACAGGGGTACCATGTGTAGAAACTTAAAATGAGGGGTACCATGTGTAATCTGCCAAAGTTCGAGGGTACCATGGGAAATTTCCGTTAATAATATATTGTTATTCTATGAGTTTAGTTCAGATTCTATAAATTTAGTTCAGTTTAAAACAAATTCATTTCAATCCAAAAAAACAGGGTCATAATGGAGGAATTTTTCGTATCATATTTACTTTTTGACTAAACAAATTCTTGTCAAATTTGAATGGAGGTTATATAAATGGGTTAGAGGTGGCAAACGGGTCAATCGGTTTAGTTTCGGATCGGATTCATTCGGATCGGGTTATTTCGGTTGACCTTTATTTTCGATTTCAGTTCGGTTAAATTCAGGTTGGAATCAGTTTTCGATTTTAATCGGTTCTAGATATTTCGGGCCGGTCCAGGTTCGAGCCAAGTCAATTTCGGAACAGATGAGATTCGAGTCGGGTTAATATCAGAGCAGATGAGATTCGATTCAGGTCATATTCAGATCGGATGCCAAGAGATTAATGGATTATGTCTTTATTAATTATATTATACTCCATATATATCAAATATTTCGATTTTGTTTTCAAATAATTTTTATATTTTTATCAGATAATATTTCAAAAAAAATAAAATTAATAGTAATATCATTTGATTTGACATTTTTTTTCTTATCTAATATTTGTTTTATAATTTATTGATATATATAGATAATTTGAATACAAACGGTCAAATATGCAATTGAGGAATAGTCGACACTCATGTAAGTAATTTTCGTACCATTATAAAAGATATATGAAATTAATCGATTATTTGGGCTACGATTATAATTTAAACTCCTTCGACTCTTGTGGTCAAAGAGGTCTTACATGTACTTCATGAATAATGGGTCGTATTGTGGTAAGAAATTGGATATTCGAGTCTAAGTAACTTCCGTACTAATATAAAAAAGAAAAGAAAAAAAAAAGAGTAAATTAATATGATTATGCTTTGTTTTTTATTTTTACAATCAATACATTCGGGTCATTTCGGGTTGCAATGTTGGGTTTTAGTTATCATTTTCAGGTTAAAATCGGTTCGGGTATGTTTCGGTTCAGATCAAAACAGTTCGGGTCAAACAGTTCAGGTTCATTCGATTTTGGGTATATTTCGGATATTACAAATTCGGTTCAGTTTCGAATCAGTTCAAGTTGATTCAGGTTTCGGATGAGGTTGAAGTTATAGCTTTCGGATGTACGGTCAGGTGTCGGTTCGGGTATTTTCGATCGGTTTTTCGGGTTCGGTATACTTTTGCCAGGTCTACGTGCATTCCAATCTTGTCAAATTTCGTGTACCACAAATTCTTGTTTAAGACGAAAATATTTGATTTAAACTTAAAACAAGTCAATTATATTATCACAAATTGTCATTTGTGACGAACATTTTTCGTCACAAGCATGTGACCTCTTACACGATGCAAGTGAGAGAGCAAGTGGGATTGCAAGTGAGAGAAGAGTTGGGAGTCTGGGAGACGTCACAAGGAAGACCTTTTGAACAAGATATATCCGTTTTTCAGAAAGACTAATTAGTCATGCAATTGTGAAAAAGGAAATTTAAGATTTTTATTGTCTATAATTCTTCATTACCGGTTCAATAAACAGTAAAAAATGTCAAGTTGTTTGTAATTTTGGTGGTTCAATGCATATTCAACTTTTCTTGGACAATCTAGAGTTGCTTCAGTATATACATAGAACATGTATTACTCGTATTGATTAGTAATATGAAACAAATTGCAGTAGAATACTGATCATTAACTATTTTTTCCGACTTGACGGCGAATGAAGTAGCTTCAGAAGTGAATTCATGGGCTGAGAAACATACAAGCGGCCTCATCAAAGATTTGCTACCTCCTGGATCAGTTGATAACTTGACGAGGCTTATATTTGCAAATGCATTGTACTTTAAAGGTGCATGGGATCAGAAGTTTGATCCATCGAGAACAAAAGAAGACGACTTTCATCTCCTCGATGGCACCTCAGTCAAAGTGCCCTACATGACCAGCTACTCCGACCAGTTTGTCAGAACATTTGATGGTTTCAAAGTTCTTAGTCTACCTTACAAGCAAGGTGAGGATAAGCGCCAATTCTCCATGTACTTCCTTCTTCCTGATGAAAAAGACGGTCTGCTAGCATTATATGAGAAAGTGGCTTCTGAACCCGATTTCCTAGATAAACACCTTACATACATGAAAGTCGAAGTTGGCGATTTTAGACTTCCACGCTTCAAAATATCATCCGGGCTTGAAGCTTCTAAGGTCTTTATGGGTTTAGGAATTAAATCGGCTTTCACGAGGGGTGACCTGACCGAAATGGTGGATTCGCCTCTGGCTGAAGACCTTGGTGTCTCGAGCATTTTCCACAAATCTTTTATCGAGGTGAACGAGGAAGGCACAAAAGCTGCTGCGGCTTCTGCCGGTGTCATTATGTTGATGTGTCTTAGAGAGAAAGTGGACTTTGTGGCTGATCATCCATTCATGTATTTGATCAGAGAGGACACGACTGGAGTTGTGCTGTTCGTCGGACATGTCGTGAACCCTCTTGAGAATTAGGCAAACATTTCAAGTTTGCTGATAAATATGGAACTGATGATCCTCGCATCCTATAGGTACATAAGTTTACTGTTGCATCTTGGGAAAGTTTTGTGTGTTTTTGCACTCAAGTTGAAGACATTGTGTATACTTACATTTTCTTGTTGTTGTGAAGGTGTTATATGTGTTTGCACCTGAACTCTTAACTATTGTATCTTATGACACAAATTTTTGTTTACATCCGTTGTGTTTACAACGGAGGTATAAATCCATCCCAACTATCACCTTTTTTCGGGGTGATAGGGGGATAGAAGCCTTCGTTATATTTTACAACGGTTATAAGCAAGACTAACTGATCTTATGAAGGTGTTATTTCGGCTCGAGTTTGGCTGAATATGTGCCCTGAACTGATAGCTGATATCGTAGCCATCGACTCTGAATTTTCTTTTTTTAATACTCGTTAGTATTGATCGAACCACCTGACAACTACTTAGTACTTTAAAAAGTAGTTCCTCTTATTCACAATAAGTGTCTCATTTTATTAAAATACGCCACTCATATATTTAAACAATGAGACACTTATCGTGAATAGGAGGGAGTATAAAAACTGTATAAGCCTATCAAACTTTGGATCAAATTAATTTTGGGCAATACATCATGATTCATGACCAATCCTGTTTTCCACTCTCGTACGAAACATTTGGTATTATATATCATTCAATTTTGTGCATGAACAAGTTGTAAATCGGCCATTCCAACTTGGGTTTAACATGTAAATGTAACTGGTGATGATCAACTAAGCTCATATTCTTGAAATTACTCAAGGTTAGTCTCACTTTCGGATCGTCCAACTTAATTATGGGGACGCAGCGGCGGAACCAAAATTTCTTGGGGGGTGGGATTTTAGCAGAGGCGAATTGGTAATGTCGCAAAGCAAATCTCCAGAATGATCGGAAATTTCCAATATCCAACGGGGATTAACGCCCCTCCTAGCGCCCCCTAAATCCGCCACGCCGATAGGTATTAAGGAAAGTCGTTCATAATATTCATACTTTCATAGTATGTCGCTTTCCATAGCCTCCACAGTCGTAAACATGTAATCTTTCTAGTTACGGATTTAGCATTAAAATTTATTTTCAATTAAATAAAACTACTTTAAAGTTGCATAACTCATAAATTTAGCATTAATATATATTTTTCTATGACATATATTAAAATCACAATAAAATAAATGATGAGACAAATTCACTACTCCCGCTATTATTATTTTACTTAAATCGATTGGTTAGCTAGATGTTCATATATACTTTCTTTCGTTGTTAGTTCTATTACTTTTATTACATTCATTATTACTATTGTTACTTTCACTACTCCCGCCGTAATTATTGCTTCTATCTTACATATTACATTCAAGTCCCTAGGTTTCTGGAATTAATATATAGTATTGATTTGTACAATTTTGTATCAATACTATATATTAATTCCATTTCAATGTAATTAAATAAATCTATACAAATTAATTTTACTATATAGTTTTAAATCAATAGCACTGTGCGATAGACCTGAACAAGAGACTTCAATGTAGATATTATATAGTTTTGGTTGAAGTATAAATTTAGAGAACATTATAATATGGTGAGTTTCCTTAAAATAACATGCCCTACTTATGGTAATTAGTATAAAGATGTTAATTATTTAACATACACGAATATAATATAATATAAGTATTTTAAATTTGGAAACTATTAAAAAGTAAATAAATCAAGCCAGATTTGTGGACTTTGTGACTGATCAGCCATTCATGTACTTGATCAGGGAGGACATGACTGGAGTCGTGCTGTTCGTCGGACATGTCGTGAACCCTCTTGAGAATTAAGAGTATGTTTGGCCTTAATTCTCGAAAATGAGTTTTTGTTTTTCAAACTTAGTTTTTCAAAAGTGTTTTTCAAAAGCAGAAGCATTAAATTGCTTCTAATTTTATGGGCAAAAACATGGATTTTCAGCTTTTGGGAATTTTTCGTTTAGCTTTTACAAAATAATGTGTTTGGTCAAAAAGTGTTTTTTAGTCCAAAAACACTTTTACAAACAAGGCCAAACACACACTTAGAAAACATTTCAAGTTTGCTAATCAATATGGAATTTGATGTTTTATTGCTTCCCTTTTGCCTTGTATTGACTGTTGCATCTTGTGAAGTTATTGTGGGTCTCTTTTGCACCCAATTGTTTAAAGACGTTATGTTTGGCCGGGGTTGTTAAAAATGAGTTTTTGTTTAGTTTCTTAAAAGCAGTTTCCAAGAATCAGAAATATCAAATTGTTGTTTTTATTTTTATGGGCAAAAAGACGTTATTTGAGTTTTTTAGAAACTATTTTTAACTTTTAAATATAGGACGTGTTTGGCCATAAAGTGCTTTTGAGTCCAAAAACACTTTGAAAAGCTAGGCCAAACACACACGTATTTTTAAATGACAATGGATTTGATTTTGAGATATTTAAACCGGTTCCACTTACCTATTGGATTACTGGTTCTTACGCAGTATATAATTACGATCCATATACAAAACATTAAAATTCATACTCGATCTATTATACTTTTTTTCAAAACCAAACCCCTCCAAATTCATACCCACTCTGAAACTCGATTTGACTATTTGCAAAAACAAAAGACATGAGAGGAATAATGCATGGTCGAAATATTTCAAATGTGTTTATATTAAGTTTATTAGGGATAATGATCATTTTATCAATTCAACAATTCAGTCTGATCACTTCAAACGGAGAAAGTTATTGGCTCGGATCGGTTTTGCCAAGTCTACAACGTGCTTCGCATGTAATTATGTATGGAAAATACTCGTTAATCGACTTCCCAGAAATCAAAATCCCAAAATCAAAACTCATGGACAAGGTGGACATGATGGACCTCCGACAATTGATCACAAACCAATCCCACGTGTCACTCAAAATCGCACACCACGTGGCAACATCTGGGTCAACCTTAAAAAACACGGTATCATCCCCTCTCTCACTCCACGTGATACTCGGCATTATTGCAGCCGGGTCATCCGGTTCGACCAGGGACGAGTTGACCTCAGTTATCGGGTCAAACTCCATTGATGAACTCAACAAACTTTTCTCGGAAATCGTGCCGCTTGTGTTTGCAGATGCCAGCTCAGTAGGTGGGCCCAAATTGAGCTTCGCTAATGGAGTTTGGGTTGATCAGAGCTTGCCGTTTAAACCCGAGTTTAAACGGGTCGTTGAGGATTTGTATAAGGCGGTCTCTTCTCAAGTCGACTTTTTCAACAATGTAAGTCTCTTGTTTGTGTGTTTTAACTCAGCAATTTTTTTTTTTTTTCACCACATGTGATCGTTGTTGGTTTTCAAGATGTTATTTTGATCATATTTTATCCCATTAATTTGTTACTCCGTATAATTTTTGTTGGAAGTTATCTAGTAAAAACTTTTTTGATACAAATGTAAATTCACAAGTAATTGACCTTCAAAAAATTACTCCGTATTATTGTTTTTATAGTTGAATGAAGAAGTGATCGGAGTTTAAAAGGACGGTCGAACCTTCCAAATGTTAATGTATAATTTGCCGTTGGTACACGTTGGTAAAATTTTGTGATCGCAATTGAATAGGCGAACAAATGGAGAACGGTCATATGTTTAAAGTCTCATTTTAATTGAACGTCGTGATAAAATTAGCAAAGGGGATTAAAACTAATTTTGGTCGTTTCATTTGGTCAATTATCAGCTGCAACCTAGAATCCTGATTGTATATAGAACGATTTCAGCCCTCAACTTCATTCTCCGCTCTATCTGTCTTTCGTGTTGATCTATGTTACTTCGTGACACTCTTAACATGCGGCCAGGCCCATCATATTACATTTCAACGATTTTATATATAAACATGAATGTTAATGTTTTATTAGCCTGTATGAATTGATTAGTAATGTGAACGTAAAATGCAATGGAATCTTGATCACCCGAACATTAAATTTTTTTTTTTCCGACTTAAGGCAGCTGAAGTAGCATCTGAAGTGAATTATTGGGCTGAGGAACAAACAAGCGGCCTCATTAAAGATTTGATGCCTTCCGGATCAGTTAATCATATGACAAGGCTTATATTTGCAAATGCATTGTACTTTAAAGGAGAATGGAATCAGAAGTTTGATCCATCGAAAACAAAAGAAGACGACTTCCATCTCCTCGATGGTAGCTTAGTCAAAGTGCCCTACATTACCAGCTACTCCGACCAGTTTATCAGAACATTTGATGGTTTCAAAGTTCTTAGTCTACCTTACAAGCAAGGCAAGGACAAGCGCCAATTCTCCATGAATTTCTTTCTTCCTGATGAAAAAGACGGTCTGTTAGCGTTATATGAGAAAGTGGCTTCTGAACCCGATTTCCTAGATAAACACCTTACGTACGTGAAAGTCGAAGTTGGCGATTTTAGACTTCCACGGTTCAAAATATCATTCGGGTTTGAAGCTTCCGAGGTTTTGAATGCTTTCGGAATTAGCCAGGCTTTTTCGGGGGGTGGCCTTACCGAGATGGTGGACTCTTCCGAAGGTAAGAACCTTGGTGTCTCGAGCATTTTCCACAAAGCTTTTATTGAGGTGAACGAGGAAGGCACAGAAGCCGTTGCAGCTTCTGCTGGTGTCATAATGGAGACTAGTGCTCCTGCAAAAGCGGACTTTGTTGCCGATCATCCATTCATGTATTTGATCAGAGAGGACACCACTGGAGTCGTGTTGTTCGTCGGACATGTCTTTAATCCTCTTGAGAACTAAAAATACATTTCAAGTTTGCTGAAAATTATGAAACTGATGATCCTAACAAGTAACATGTAGGGAAAGTATTGTGTCATTGTGTGCTTGCAAGTTGAAGACATTAATTATGTAATACTCTTATTAACTGTTTTATCTTGTGGATCCAGGGGCGGATCTAGCCTTAGGCTACTCGGGCTGAAGCCCGAGATGAATTATCAAATAAAATTCAGTGCTCTTAGAAAGCATGATGACATTGTAGCATAGATGGTAGGTGTGTTGTCTATTTGCCGGGGAGAGTGGGGTTCGATCATCACTAACACCAAGTTTTTCTCCAATTTTAATTTTGTGCATTGATTTTAATCCCAAAAACCTTCCCTAATTTTTATTCGGTTTTTCTGAATGTGTGTCTTAAGGGCACATGTTAATAACCTTAATATTATTTACTCATTTGTCATACGAAACTCCAATTTTATGAGACAATCTTTTAAGATATACGATATTTAAATTAACTATCGACTATGTTATATTTTTATCATTATAAAAATTCGATTGATAAAAAATTGTATATCACCGACTTTAATTATTTTCTTTCCAATACCTTATTCTTTGCTAATATTTAATACTGGTCATACAAGATTAAGTAAAAAAGTTACTATCTCCCTTGATAGAAATTAGTCACGGTTATAGCGGATCCATAAAATTTTATTTACGGGCTGCCAATAAAGCGACTTTTGTGTAAAAATTATAACTTTTATTTTATTTAGCCTCAACAGTGAACACAATACACAAAAAACTCACTTTTCGAGTATCCCTGAACTCGGAAATGCCAATGGTCACGGATTGAATTTTTCTTTAACCAATGAATTTCCGTAATCTATAAATTTAACCCTAGATAGATTTCATTCCTGGTTCCGCCCCTGTGTGGAGGTGTTATAAAAAGTTTACGGTTCCCACTAGAGTGTAAAAAAGGCGGATTATCGTCAATAACATTGAATTTTAATGACTAAAAATTGGGTGAAACTT